>VSMD01023615.1:0-110349 GCA_008750895.1 Mirza zaza | reverse complement strand
TATATATTAGTTGGCCAATTAATTTCTTTCTATTTATAGTAGAGACAGGGTCTCGCTCTTGCTCAGGCTGGTTTTGAACTCCTGACCTCGAGCAATCCACCCACCTCGGCCTCCTAGAGTGCTAGGATTACAGGCGTGAGCCACTGCGTCCGGCCTATCCTTTTTATGACTGAATAGTATTCCATTATATATACATATATATATATATATATATATATATATATATATATTTTTATCTGTTCATCCATTGTTGGACATTTAGGTTGATTCCATATCTTGGCTATTTCAGTAAATGTTTTTTGAAAAGCAAACGAGTGAAAACGTTGACAAAGTGGTCATCATCTAGACCCATCACTCAGCCAGCAAGCCTTCCTGGTGCTCAGTGCTGTCTGGGGCAAGGTGGGAATGCCAGAGGGGGAACCCACAGAGTTCATAACCCTGCTCCCCAAACCTGGAGAACTGGATCAACAGTTTACAAGTAAGAGTCATAAAAGATTATTCTAGGCTTAAGAAAGTAAGTACACAATGAGCTATAAACTTCTGTCTCTAGTACCCTAGGAGTGGAAATAGCTTTTAAATTAATTTAATTAAATTAATGTAGGTGGCACATCCATAATAGGAATAATAAAGTCAAGCACATTTGAATAGTACTCTACCATTATACACTGTTCTCACATACATAATTTTACTTGATCTTCATAAAAACCCTGTGAAATAAGGCAAGTATGATCATTCCTATTTTCCAGACTAGGGAACAGACTTATACAAGGGAAGGAAATAGCCTAAGATGATATCTCTGGTTGTTAGTGGATTCAGGACTGGAGCTTCCTCTCCAGCTCATTGATCTTCTCAGGCCCTGCCTGTAGCCCAGACCAGGACCCTCGCAGGTGCTCTGTGCAGCTGACAAGATTGGCTGCCTCAGAGCCCCCTGGGCTGTCCTGGGACAGGGTTTTTTGTTTTTTGGGTTTTTTTTGAGACAGAGTCTCACTTTATTGCCCAGGCTAGAGTGAGTGCCGTGGTGTCAGCTTAGCTCACAGCAACCTCAAACTCCTGGGCTCAAGCAATCCTCCTGTCTCAGCCTCCCAAGTAGCTGGGACTACAGGCATGCACCACCATGCCCGGCTAATTTTTTCTTTCTCTATATATAGATATTAGTTGGCCAATTAATTTCTTTCTATTTATAGTAGAGACAGGGTGTTGCTCTTGCTCAGGCTGGTTTCGAACTCCTGACCTCGAGCAATCCGCCTGCCTCGGCCTCCCAGAGTGCTAGGATTACAGGCCTGAGCCACCACACCTGGCCTGGAACAGGGTTAGATACTCAATGTATAGGCTAAAGGGGCCACAGTGGGAGAGTAAAGGGAAATAAGAGATGGACATTGTGATCTGGGCTGTTCTGCAGGGGTGACTAGAGGGTCTCAAGGAAGAGGCTCTAACCGTGTTGGGGGCTATGTGAGAACTTTAGTAAATGACAGGGCTCTGGTCCTGGCTACTGACACAGGGTAAGAAGGGACAAGACCCAGAGATGTTTGGAGGAAGGCAGCAGGGAGCTGGCTGTCAAGAGTGGAGGGACAGTACTTGAGCTCAACTCTGGTGTGGCTGAGCCAGGGGAAAGAGAGGCAGCCAGGCACTCATGCCCTGAGCTCTGGCAGAGAGAGACAGGCAGAGCCACAGTGCAACTACTGCTTTGTCCCCAGATATGGGATGCGTTATGTGGCCAAAGTCCTGAAGACAACTCTGGCAGAGAAATTCCCCAATGCCATGGAAAGCGAAGTCTATAAGGTAAGTGCTGTCTCCCTTCCCCCACCTCGCAATCCCTCCATTGCCCTGCTGGTACCTATGATCCCCTAGACTGGGACAAAAGGACAGAAAACCCAATGTCATAAAAATCCAAGGAGGAAAATACGCTCCACCCTATAAATCAAGCCTGGCTTACCAGCAGGGCTTTGGGTAGCAGATGGGAAGGCAGCTGGGGTGTGAGCTAACAGAGTGGACAAACCTGGCTTCTTGTCAGGAGATCTGGGTTCTAGTCCCAGCTCTTGTTCAAGTTTGCTTCATGACCTTAAGCAAGTGGCCTCCCTGCTCTGGGTCTGTTTTCTATTAAGTGAAGGGCTTGGCCCAGGTGTCCCTTCTAGCCAAAGGAGCTGGGAATGTGGGGCTGCACAGTGAAGGCGGCCTCTGGGCATGTCTGGCAGGCTTTCCTCTACCCTCAGGTGGTAGGAAACCTCCTGTACTACCGCTTCCTGAACCCCGCGGTGGTGGCCCCCGATGCCTTCGACATTGTGGCCCTGGCAGCGGGTGGTGCCCTGGCCACCCCCCAGCGCCACGCCCTGGGGGCTGTGGCTCAGCTCCTGCAGTACGCTGCGGCCGGCAAGGCTTTCTCTGGGGAGAGCCAGCACCTGCAGGTCCTGAACAACTACCTGGAGGAGACCCACCTCAAGTTCAGGTCTCGTATTCTGGCATCCCTCTCCTCCCTGTCTCATCGTTCACGTCCCGCTTCTCCCCTCCAGAATCCATGAGGAAGAGAGGCATAGAGGGGAGGGATATAGTGATCGGGCCGGAGGACAGGGTGTTGGGAGGACTCCCCAGTGGAGAGAAAAGAGGACTATTAAGGGAGATTGGCTTGACGGGGGAGCACAGGGGCAGAGGGCAGGAGCTGAGGCTGGAGAATCAGAATTGAGCAGTTGCTGGGAAGCCTTGGAGGAAATGATGGGGACAGAACATGTGCGGGGTGCTGGCCCTCCCCACTCCCTCACGTGCCCTCCTTCTGGAGACAGGAAGTTCATCTGCAGAGCCTGCCAGGTGCCAGAGCCAGAGGAGCGTTTTGCGATGGACGAGTACTCAGACATGGTGGCTGTCGCCAAACCCATGGTGTATATCACCGTCGGGGAGCTGGTCAACACGCACAGGGTGAGGGGCTGCAACCTAGAGTGCTGGCTGGGTGGGCAGGGGTCCAGAAGCCCATGATGAGGTGGTGGGCTGGCCCCAGGAGGAAGGCCTGGCTCAGACCCTGCATTTCCTTCTCTTCCTCCCTCCCGCAGTTGTTGCTGGAGCACCAGGACTGCATCGCTCCCGATCACCATGATCCCCTGCACGAGCTCCTGGAGGACCTTGGGGAGCTGCCCACCATCCCCGACCTCATTGGTACGTACCCTCCCTGGCAGCTGGGGCCAGCTCAGGGGGCCTGCAGGGAGGGATCGACGGCAGGGGGTGGGGGGGCAGGGCACATGAGTGTGGCCACTCAGTCTGGGTCTTGTGCCATGGGCTAGTTACATTCCCTCCCTTACTCCCTCTGGTCCTGATACGGACTCAGAGACAGACATGCTATGGAAAGAGTAGACAGTGGAGGGGTCCAGTACCATCATATAAGTGGCCAATTCAATTATGTGACAGAGATGTTGCACAGATAAGGGCCTGTTTGGGGTCTCAATAGGTTTCTCCAATGAGGAGGGATTTCAGGGCTGTGGGATGCGAGGAAGCTGGCTTATAGGGTGAAGGGCAGAATGAAGATGGTGACTGTAGACAGCCAGGAGCTCCAGGCTCAGGGAGGCACAGCCCCCTGCTCCCAGGCACCCAGGGCTGAGGGTGTGGGGCAGGCACAGCCCCAGTGACACAAGAGTATGTATGCTCCATGGGTAACAGTCCTCCCATTGGTGCTCAGGGTTGAGGGCACAGGGTGGTGCCCTGAGCAGTGTGGGAAAGCCTCCTGGAAGAGGGGCACATGGAGTAGCACACTGCCTATGACCCTGTCGATGTGTGCATGTGTACGCGTGCCTGTCTCCCTCTCATGCCTCACCCTGCCTCAGGGGAGAGCGTAGCTGCAGATGGGCACATGGACCTGAGCAAGCTGGAAGTGTCCCTGACACTCACCAACAAGTTTGAAGGACTGGAGGTGGATGCTGACGATACTGATGCCCGGAGCCTCCTTCTGAGGTTGGTGAGACTGGCTCTGCCTCCAACTCCCTGAGCTCCCCAGCTCTGAGGCCAATAAAGCAGCCCTACTCTGAGACAGCAATTTCACCTTCTTCTTGGGCTCCCTTTTCTTCAGGAAGTCCTCTGTGAAGCCTAACTCATACTCCCCTCGCTGCAGTCTCAGCTATTTTCCTTCTGGCAACCTCAGCATTTTGCTCTGTGTTGTAGCTGAAGGCAAAGGAATGGCTAAGATATTGACAACAATAGGTGTTTGCATATTGTTATGCTGCTTACCAAATGCTTTTTTATATGTTATCATTTAAGCTTAGGGACAAGCTATGAGGTAGATGGCAGCTTCCCCTCTTTATAGTTGAAGATGTGACTTGTCCAAAGTTTCACAGCCAGTGAGTGGTGGAGCTCGTGTTCTAATTCCCTGCTCTGCGTGATGATCAGGAGATGGGCATGGAGCTTCTCTTCCTCAGTTTTGTAGAAGTGCAGGAGGGCCTCCAGCAGGCCTGGGCTGATCATCAGGGAGAAGAGGATCCAGGTGACCAGCTCAAGCTCCCTGCCGACAAGGCAACCCCCTCCACTTGTTCATTCACTCAGTAGACAAATGAGTGGGGTGTTATGCTTTGTCCTGCCATCAAAAGGCTGAGAGCAGGCTGGGTGTGGTGGCTCACGCCTGCATTCCTAGCACTCTGTGAGGCCGAGGCAGGCAGATTGCTCAAGTTCAGGAGTTCAAAAGCAGCCTGAGCAAGAGCGAGACCTCGTCTCTACTAAAAATAGAAAGAAATTAATTGGCCAACTAAAAATATATAGAGAAAAATTAGCTGGACATGGTGGTGCATGCCTGTAGTCCCAGCTACTTGGGAGGCTGAGGCAGGAGGATTGCTGGAGCCCAGGAGTTTGAGGTGGCTGTGAGCTAGGCTGACGCCATGGCACTATAGCCCGGGCAACAAAGTGAGACTCTGTCTCAAAAAAAAAAGGCTGAGAGCAGGGTAGAGCTAGGGCCGAACACACAATCAGAGAGGGAAGTGGGTGTCAGATGCATTGAGAGCTCAGGAGAAGGGACACCTGCGTTGGGAGGAGGGCATGCATACTTCAGCCGAAGGACTCAAAGGGAGATAATTTGTGGGGAGGGTATTCTAGGCAATGACATGCCTCCCCTCCCGCTAATGCCTCTCTCGCTTTCCTTATCTCTCAAGCATCCCTGGCAGTCATGATGTGGGACAGTGTCCACTTACTGTCAGACCTCTGGCTAGCACCATGTCCATACCCTTCCCCTGCCCCTCACCTCTGTGCCATCGTTGCCCTCCTCCTGCAGCACGAAGCAGATGCTGGCTGATATCATACAGTTCCACCCTGGGGACTCCCTCAAGGAGATCCTGTCCCTCTCAGCTTCCAGAGAGCAGGTGAGTAGCCACATCAGCCTATAGGTTTGGTCTGGTTCCTTTGCCACCTCACCCCACCTGCACCGCTGATTCCCTCCCCTGAACCTCAGCCCTAGTCCACCATAAGCAGGCACCTGTGCTTACCAGTAACGAGAGCTCTGGAGGCTCAGGTCTCTGCCCTCGACCCCCAGAGGCCCACAGGCCTTGGGGAGCCTCGAGCTGCAGAGTCCTGGGACTCCACCTCTGTCCCCACAGCACACACTGAAACAAGAGCCCCTACGTCAGTGCTGCAGTGTCAGGGGAGTGCCGAGAGGCAGTCTGGGAAGGCTACCTTGAGGAGCACAGAAGGCCTGTGCTCAGAAACAGGCAGGTCTGCCTGAAGGCCTGGAGGCAGAAGGCGGTAGGTGGGTGGGAGCCAGGGGCAGGCTGGGCCACCTGGGGTGAGGACTAAGCTAGGGACTTCCCAGAGGAAAGATGGTGATGGTCCGTAAGAGGCATGTCCCCAAACAGAACAGGGAGGAAATGCCCCTGAACACCCTGGTGCCATCACAAAGCTTCATTGTTGGAAAGTTGCAACCAATGTCTATCCAGAATCCTTGATGCTGTAGCTTCTGTTTGGGTTTCTTTTGGGTCACTCCTCCCCTATGGCAATCCATGAGGCCCTTCCCTGTGTTACACCTTGATGTCCTCCACAAGCTACACCCTGTCCCCAACCATTTCCCGCAAGAAGCTGGACTCTGGGGCACTTTCCTGGTGATGTCCAGAAAAGTGCCCAGGTCTCCGTTTGTTGCTGGCACCCCGGGGCCTGCTCTGGGTTGGGGGCAGAATGGTAGGTCCTGGCAGACCCCTCAGGCATCTGCCCTGCCCCCTCCACCCCCCAGGAAGCAGCCCACAAGAGGCTGATGTGCCGACGCCAGGCCTGTGAGACCCAGACCCCAGAGCCGCTGCGACGACACCGCTCACTGACAGCACACTCCCTCCTGCCCCTGGCAGAAAAGCAACGGCGTGTCCTGCGGAACCTGCGCCGACTTGAAGGCCTGGGGTTGGTCAGTGCCAGCAACGGCTACCAGGGGCTAGTGGACGAGTTGGCCAAGGTAATGACCTGGGCCCGGGCTTTGTGTGCCTATGTGTGTATGCGTCTGCACATGTATGTGTGGACACATGTTACATGCGTACAAGAGCAGATCATAGTGCAAGAGCAAGCCTCTCCCTGATGAGTGCCCACCCAAAATTGCCACCAGTTAGAGGAAGGCTGAGGGTCCTTTTGAAGGAAAGGCCTTGAAATTAGCTGGAGAGGGAGATGTTCTTACAAATCTCTTTTACTAAAAAACAAGGAGCCTTGAAACCAATTGCTTCTCAGTGGTGGAGAAGCCCCAAAGATATGTCTTGAGGGTTTGGGATGGGATCCTTAGGTTGTCCTCCTAGGAAAAACAACCTTGAAATCTCCCTCTTCCTGCTCTTCCTGAAGATCTTCATAGTGTGTTGTTCTTGGGCCTATATCAGGCCCTGAGACTCTCCTGCTGGGAAGGGCCACTCATCCCTTCCCTCGGTACCCCCAACCCCAGGACATCCGCAACCAGCACAGGCACCGGCAACGGCGGAAGGCAGAGCTGTTGAAGCTTCAGGCCACATTCCAGGGCCTGAGCACTAAGACCACCTTCTACGAGGAGCAGGGCGACTACTACAGCCAGTACATCCGGGCCTGCCTGGACCACCTGGCCCCCAACTCCAAGTAGGTCCTGCCTCCCTCCACTCAGAAGGTCCAGGGGTGATGTCAAAGATGACGTTTGCACCCATGACCTTGCACCCCTGTCCATGTTGACCTCTGCCCCACTATCTCCCAGCTTTGAAAGGGAATCTCCCCCCACCACAGCACAGTCCCTTCCTGACTCTGGTCTTTGACCTTTGCTCAGAAAGTCTTGGGCTCCAATGCAGCTCCCCTCCTCTGTCTTCCACCGGTGAGAAGTCTACCTCAAGGTCTAATTTCTTTTCTCCAAGCCACAGAGAAAGAATGTCTTTGGTGGTAAAGAGTTTGTTGGATGAATTCTCTGGGGCCTTCTTTTAATCAGGAGTTCTGGGAAGGGGAAGAAGCAGCCTTCTCTTCATTACACTGCTGCCCAGCTCCTGGAGAAGGGTGTCTTGGTGGAAATTGAAGATCTTCCCATCTCTCAGTATGTGTCTTTGGAGGGCAGGATGTCAGACCTTTCCTGTCCCCTAACATGGGGGCTGGAGCTCTGGGCTAGGCACCAGGTGGAAGGGAAGGAGGAGCATGGCCCTAGCCTCAAAGGAGATGCTAGAATGATGGTGGAGACAGGGTATCCCAGACAGATGTTAAGGGCAGTGGATGTGGTCTAGCACTAGATACCCTGAAGTAGGGCATGCTGGGAAAGCTTCCTGGAGATGAGAATGGCTGGGTAGGACTGGGGAGATAAAAAGGGTGGTGTGGGCCGGGCGAGGTGGCTCACGCCTGTAATCCTAGCTCTCTGGGAGGCCGAGGTGGGCGGATCGTTTGAGCTCAGGAGTTCGAGACCAGCCTGAGCAAGAGCGAGACCCCATCTCTACTATAAATAGAAAGAAATTAATTGGCCAACTAAAATATATATAGAAAAAATTAGCTGGGCATGGTGGCACATGCCTGTAGTCCCAGCTACTTGGGAGGCTGAGGCAGCAGGATTGCTTGAGCCCAGGAGTGTGAGGTTGCTGTGAGCTAAGCTGACGCCACGGCACTCACTCTAGCCTGGGCAATAAAGTGAAACTCTGTCTCAAAAAAAAAAAAAAGGGTGGTGTGGTAGGTAGAAGTAAAATTGGGAGAAGACAGCTGCCCCCCCACCCCGGGAGTGACAGAGGGGAAGCCTGGCTCCGGATGACACACACCACTCCCCAGCATGAGGAGTGGGGGATGCAAGAGTGGGACTGTGGCCCTGGAAGGAGGCGATGGGTTCCTGTTTTGAATCTTGTTGCTGACAGCTTCAGAAACGTCATCTTTGACATCACCCCTGGAGACGAGGCAGGAAAGTTTGAAGTAAATGCCAAGTTCCTGGGTGTGGACATGGAGCGATTTCAGCTTCACTATCAGGTGAGGGGACACTCCCATGAGCCCTCAAGACACCTGCTGGGCTTTCGGTGCTGGTCTAAAGAGAGTAGCCAGCCTCACTCCCCTAGTCTTCAGATAGCACCAACTCAGTTCCCTTCCCCACCCAATCGGTATTATCTATTCCTGAAGAGAAAGGTACAGCCCCAGCCACCCTTTGCCCACACCCTGACACCGACCCACTGCCAAGCATCAGGGTGAGGGGTGTGGGCTGGTGGTGTCACAAGTGGGATTAATATTTGAAGCCCTATCACATGTTGGGGGCTTTACATGTTGCCTCATTTAATCCTCTCCACAGCTCTGAAGTATTATCCCTGTTGTACATACTGTGTGGCTAAAAGGTTAAGAAGCCAGCCTAAGTCCTAGACCAGTGTTCAGGGAAGCAGTGATTTTAAATCCAAATCTTTTTGCCCTGCTATTTTGCCTTTTGAGTGAGAAGACTGATTTCAAGCCCTGGCCCTGCTTGAGTTGACATTTGGTCAAGTCACTGTACCTAGCTCTCTTGGCCTTGGTTTCCTCATTTGTGAAGTGGGGCTTCAACTCCCTACTCCAGTGGCCAGTGCTACTGGTAGCTGAGTAAGTCTCTGGGACATTAGCGTTTTGTAGACTGGCTGGACCACAGCCAGAGCCTTTAAACTTCCCTCCCTGCCCCTTCCCTCCTAGGACCTCCTGCAGCTCCAGTATGAGGGTGTGGCTGTCATGAAACTCTTCAACAAGGCCAAAGTCAATGTCAACCTCCTCATCTTCCTCCTCAATAAGAAGTTCTTGCGAAAGTAACAGAGGCAGAGGGTGCTGCCCAAGCCCCTCTTACCTTGCTGGATGCTTTTCTTTAACACTAACTCACTACTCCATTCCCCTGCAGATACCCAGAGCTCAGGACTGGGCAAGGCTGCAGGATCCTCATCCCTTCCCCAATTTGCAGGAGTGTGCCTACCTAGCCACAGGTGTATCTCTTCTAATTGGCTAAAGTTGGCCTTGCCCTAGAGTCCAGCTGTGTGGCTTTGACCCCACAGTTTTCCAGCCAGTTGGTGGGGTATGAACTTAGGGTCTGCACCTTGGCCCCGGGAAGGCTGGTGCTCTTGTGTATGCTACTGCTTGCCCATGGCCACCCCAGTATTACAAGCACTGCCCCAGCAGCCTGATTTCCCCTCTGGCTGCCTTATTTCTGTGTGCTCGCAGAGCCAGGGCTGGGCACCCCATCCCTACCTGCCACTTCATCAGCAGTGGGTCTTCCCGCCCTGCTGAAGCCCAGGCCACTGTTCTGCTGTGGCACCGCATACACTCCAACCCCTGGTCCTCACACCCGAGCAGGGAGTGGGGAGGTGCGGTGTTTGTGACTGCCCGTGTGGCACTATTGTCCTCCATGGCAGCACTGGCAAGATGACCTTCCATTAACCTCAAATCTCATGCTCTTATTTATCGTCTGTTTTATATGTGGGTCACTAGGGTATTTATTCTCTCTCCCACCCCTACCCTCTGGATCATTGTGCAGCCTTAATCGTGGTTTTAATTCTTTCAATTTTTTTGAGCTCAAAGAAAAAGTTCTAATTTCCCCTATTCAAACTAATACCCATGCCAGGCCTTTATACCTTTGTATTTAAAAGTCACTTTGGATCAGGGCAGTAGAGTTCTCACTTGTATTTAAGATCTCATTATTTCAGCTTCATGTGATAAAAGATCAGCCTTTCCCTTTTCTCTCGCATCCTCAGTTCTCTCATGCCTCAGAGATGACTCTCCCAAGCAGTTTCCACAGATCTGCAGTCCTGCCTCTGCCACTGTCTCTCTGTTGTCCCCACATCTACCCAACTTCCTGTCCTATTGCCCTTCTGATTTCATTTTAATAAAAGAAGCTGTTATTCCCACATCTGTTTTTAACTCCTTATTTCATTTTCTTCAGAGCAGGCCTCCAAGTTCTGGAACACATCTTCCCTGAGAGAGCCGGGGAATCTTTCCCGCAGCCTCCCCCAGCCCTCTGCCTGCCTCTGGTGTGGGCCCACTCTGCTTGTCTGAGCTCGTAAAAGCTTAATGAGATGTGGCATTTATTCCTCTCTTCCCTCCCCCAGGGGACAGAGAGGAGGAAGGAATGCTTAGGTTTCGGTTCTGTTTTTGTCGTCCACTCTGTAGACTAAAGCTGAGAGGAGAAACCAGTCCAAGTTCCACCCCACCCATTTTGCACGCATTTCCAGCAGGTTCTTTTCCTGGGCCTTGGGTGGTGATACCAAAGGTGCTTGAGCCACAGCCCCTTAGCTATTGTAGGTTCTACACTCTGATCAAAATCCCCTTTCTCTGGGGAAAGCCCTCCTCCTTTCCTCCCTGCTTTTAGGAAGCAGGGAGGGAAATCTGTGGGGGAGGGGATACTACAGACAGACACCTGCCCTGACATCTGAGCTCTCAAGCAGCCCCTTCTGGGTCCCCACATTTGCCCAGCGCAGCCTGCCTCCCTCTACTCCGTTCCGTTCTGTCACTCAGGATCTGTCTTGCTGTCACATCCAATCTCAGTCACAGTCTCTCCCCCCGTTAACATGTCACAGCAAAGACTTCAAGTACTGCCTTGCTCTGGGTGACAGTGACACTTACCAGTAGATCCAAGTTTCTCCACGTGATCAGTCATCATTAAAAAATCTCACACTCGCTGAATGGCTCCAACACTATCCCACTGTGATGCTCCCCCGCAATCACATGATCTCGGCCACATATACCACATACAGAAATGTCACAATAGCTACTGATACTGAGGCCTGTCCTGGGCTGGGATATATACAAACGTTTACTCCTCATAATAACCCTATAAAGGTAAGTGGTCAACCATCTTTGTTTAACAGATTATGAAGCTAAAGTTCAGAGAGTTGGATTTGACAACTACACAAGACTACTCAGCTGGTAGGGGGCAGAACAGGGCCTTACGCTCAGGCACATCCCACTCAGAGGGTTTATATTCCCTGCATTTTTCTCTTCTCTGAGAAAAACATTTTCACTTCCTTCAACCCACCCTCTTCTGCCGCTCTCAAGCCCACCTCACACTTCTCTACCCTAGCGATGGTCTCCAACAGCCTGGGTTCATCAATATCCTGGCTGACCTTTAATGCCCAATCCGAGCTACAGCCGCGCAGCTCCTATGGGTAGGAGGACACACCAGTGCGACTTCTTTGGAGAACAATTTGGCAACATCAAAAATGTAAGTGCGGAGTGCCAGGACAATTCAATGGGGAAAGTAGCCTTTTCAACAAATTGTGCTGGGATGACTGGAAATCCACATACGAAAGGAGGAAATTGGACCCCTACCCCAAACCATATACAAAAATTAATTCAAAATGGATCACAATAAACATTTATACCCCCATAATATGCTGAAATAAAAAACAAAACAAAAAAATGGATCACAGACCTAAAACTATAAAACTCTTAAAAGAAATCAGATATAAATTTTCCTAATTTTGGATTAGGCAATGGTTCCCTAGGACTCCAAAAGCACAAGTGACAAAAGAAAAAGACAAATTGGACTTCATCAAAATTACAAACTGGTGTTTCACTTAAGAAAAGGAAAAAGGCCGGGCGCGGTGGCTCAAGCCTGTAATCCTAGCTCTCTGGGAGGCCGAGGTGGGCGGATCGTTTGAGCTCAGGAGTTCGAGACCAGCCTGAGCAAGAGCGAGACCCCATCTCTACTATAAATAGAAAGAAATTAATTGGCCAACTAATATATATAGAAAAAAAAAAAAAATTAGCCGGGCATGGTGGCACATGCCTGTAGTCCCAGCTACTTGGGAGGCTGAGGCAGCAGGATTGCTTGAGCCCAGGAGTTTGAGGTTGCTGTGAGCTAGGCTGACGCCATGGCACTCACTCTAGCCTGGGCAATAAAGTGAGACTCTGTCTCAAAAAAAAAAATAAAAAATAAACAATAAAAAAAAAAGAAAAGGAAAAGACAGGTCAGGTGTAGTGGCTCGTGCCTGTAATCCCAAGCACTTAGGGAGGCTGAGGCAGAAGGATCAGATCGAGACCAAGCCTGGGCAATATAGTGAGATCCTCATCTCTACAAAAAATAAAAACATTAGCTGGGCATGGTGAATTGCACCTGTAGTCCCAGCTTCAGGAGACTGAAGCAAGAGGATGGCTTGAGCCCAGGAGTTCAAGGCTGCAGTGAGCTATGATCATGCCATTGCACTCCAGCCTGGGTGACAGAGCAAGACCCTGTCTCAAAAAATAAAATACCCACAGAATGGGAAAAAATATTTGCAAATCATGTATATGATAAGGGACTTACATCCAGAATATATAAAGAACTCAACAATAAAAAGACAATTAAGAAGTGGGCAAAGAATTTGAATACACATTTCTCCAAAGATATACAAATGGCCAGTAAGCATGTGAAAGGATGTTCAATATCACAGATCATTAGAGAAATGCAAATTAAAATCACTATGAGAAATCCTAGCTCTCTGGGAGGCTGAGGCGGGTGGATTGCTCGAGGTCAGGAGTTCAAAACGAGCTTCAGCAAGAGCAAGACCCCGTCTTTACCATAAATAGAAAGAAATTAATTGGCCAACTGATATATATAGAAAAAATTAGCTGGGCATGGTGGCGCATGCCTGTAGTTCCAGCTACTCGGGAGGCTGAGGCAGCAGGATCGCTTGAGCCCAGGAGTTTGAGGTTGCTGTGAGCTAGGCTGATGCCACGGCACTCACTCTAGCCTGGACAACAAAGCGAGACTCTGTCTCAAAAGAAAATAAATAAAATAAAATCACTATGAGATATTAAGCACTTCACCCTCACTATGATGGTTAAAATAAAACAGATAAAAAATGATGAATTTTGGGGAGGATGTGGAGAAATTACGACTTCATACATTGCCAGGAGGGTTGTAAAATGGTAGAGCCATTTTGATAAACAATTTGGCAATTCCTCAAAATGTTAAGTATAGAGTTACCAAATGACCCAGCAATTCCACTCCTAGGTGTTTACCCAAGCAAATTAAAAGCATATGTCAGCTGGGCACAGTGGCCCACGCCTGTAGTCCTAGCATGCTGGGAGGCTGAGGCGGGAGGATTGCTTGAGCTCAGGAGTTTAAGACCAGCCTGAGCAAGAGTAAGACCCTGTCTCTACTAAAAATAGAAAAAATTAGCCAGACAGAGTATGCCTATAGTCCCATACTCAAGGGAGGCTAAGGCAGGAGGATTGCTTGAGCCCAGGAGTTTGAGGTTGCTGTGAGCTAGGCTGACGCCATGGCACTCTAGCCTGAGCAACAGAGTGAGACTGTCTCAAAAAAAATAAAAAATAAATAAATACATATGTCCACATAAAAATCTACAGATGGATGTCTATAGCAGCATTATTCAGAATAGCCAAAAAGTGGAAACAATCCAAATGTCCATCAACTGATGAATGGATAAACAAAAGATAATATATCCATATGATGAAATATTATTCAGCCATCAAAAGTAATAAAGTACTGGTATGTGCATCAACATGGATGAACTGAAAACATCATGCTAAGTGAAAGAAGCCAAACATAAAAGGCCACATATTCTATAATTTCATTTATGTGAAATGTCCAGAATAATCAGATCCATAGGAATAGAAGTAGATTAATGATTGCAAGGGCCTGGGAAAAGGGGAGAAAAGTGACTGCTAATGAGTATAGGATTTTCGGGAGGGTAGGAAAATGTTTTGTAACTAGTGGTGATGGCTGCACAACTCTGACACAGTAAAAACCAATCAATTAAATACTTTTTTAATTTTAATATTTTTTTTAGAGATGGGTGTCTCTATGTTGTGCCCATACTGGACTCGAACTCCTGGGGTCCAGTAATCCTCCTGCCTCAGCCTCCCAAGTAGCTGGGATTACAGGTGTGCACAACTGCATCAGGCAATTGTATACTTTAAAAGGGTGAATTTTGGCTGACCAAGGTGGCTCATGCTGGTAATCCTAGCACTTTGGGAGGCTGAGGCGGGAGGATTGCTTGAAGCCAGGAGTTTGAGACCAGCCTGGGCAAGAGTGAGACACCCCCCAACCCATATCACTACAAAAAACAGAAAAATTAGTCAGACCTGGTGGCATGTGCTTGTAGTCCCAGCTACTCAGGAGGCTAAGGCAGGAGGGTCACTTGAGCCCAGGAGTTTGAGGTTGCTGTGAGCTATGATGATGTGATTGCACTCAACCCAGGGCAAAAGAGTGAGACCCTGTCTCAAAAAAGAAAATAAAAGGGTGAATTTTATGGTATGTGAATTATATTTCAGTATAGCTATTATTTTTAAAAATGTAAGTGCACTTACTCAGCAAGGGATTTTTCCTGTGGTTTTACTGGGATAAGTAGGCAAAGAACTCTGGAGTATTTGTTGCAGTATTTTTTTTTTTTGAGACAGAGTCTCACTCTGTTGCCCAGGCTAGAGCACCATGGCGTCAGCCTAGCTCACAGCAACCTCAAACTCCTGGGCTCAAGCAATCCTGCTGCCTCAGCCTCCCGAGTAGCTGGGACTACAGACATGCACCACCATGCCCGGCTAATTTTTTATATATATATTTTTAGTTGTCCCGCTAATTTCTTTCTTTTTTTTTTAGTAGAGACGGGGTCTCGCTCTTGCTCAGGCTGGTCTCAAACTCCTGAGCTCAATAGATCCACCCGCTTCGGCTTTCCAGAGTGCTAGGATTACAGGCGTGAGTCACCACGCCCGGCCTATTGCAGTATTCTTTGCAATGGCAATGCACCTAGTAGACCAGCCACACAATGGAACATTATTCAGCCAACAAGAAATAATGAGCTAGATCTGTGTGTGCTGATATGAAAAGTTGCTAATGGTACACAGTGCTTGGAATGATACACAAGATACTTGGCAGTGGTCACCTTTGGGGAGTAGGGATGAGAGGGAAGTCTCTTTTTGTGTTGTTATTACAACGGATTTATACTACTCTTATGAAAAGAAAACCAACACACACTTTGGCTCTAGAACTGAGGTATGAGCAACATGGCGGAGCGGCATGTTGCTTGCTCTAGAGCACAGCTACTTAAAGTGTAACTGGTCCGAAACTAGATAAATGAAGAAATTGAGGGCAAGCATGTAGAAACTTACAGCAAGCTGCCAGTAATTTTATACCTGAATATAATAATAAAAATTTGAAGACCAGGTGAGGTGGCTCACGCCTGTAATCCTAGCACTCTGGGAGGCCGAGGTGAGGCCGGAGGATCACTCAAGGTCAGGAGTTCAAGACCAGCATGAGCAAGAGTGAGACCCTGTTTCTACTAATAATAGAAAGAAATTAGCTGGACAACTAAAAATATATAGAAAAAATTAGCCGGGCATGGTGGCACGTGCCTGTAGTCCCAGCTACTCGGAAGGCTGAGGCAGAAGGATTGCTTGAGCCCAGGAGTTTGAGGTTGCTGTGAGCTAGGCTGACGCCTTGGCACTCTAGCCTGGGCAACAGAGTGAGACTCAGTCTCAAAAAAAAAAAAAAAATAGTATTAATTGGCCAGGTGCAGTGGCTCACACCTGTAATCATAACACTTCGGGAGGTCGAGGTGGGAGGATTGCTTGAGACCAGGAGTTCGAGACCAGCCTGAGCAAAGAGCAAGACCTCATCTCTATAGAAAATAGAAAAATTAACCAGCCATGGGTGGCATATGCCTGTAGTCCTAGCTACTTGGAGGCTGAGGCAGGAAGATCACCTGAGCCCAGGAGTTTGAGGTTGCAGAACTATGATGACGCCACTGCACTCTAGCCTAGGCAGCAGGGCGAGACTCTGTCTCAAAATAAATAAATAAATAATGCGTATAATATAGCCCACATATTTAATGTATTTAACATTCCTATTATATATAAAATAATGCTGTGTTGCAAACCTGTTGGTGGTGTTCTCTCTGTGTCTCTCCCTTTAGGGAAGTGGCCCTCCCTCCTCCACATGACTGGTAGGGTTAAGGATTAGAAGAATCTGCCTCCTACTGACCAGAAGCGTGGGCTCGTCACTCTAGACCAGCCACAGACTCTGTTTCCCTCTGCCATGTGAACTTGAACTCTGAGGGTGGCATCCAGAAAGGGGAGCCAGTTGGAGCTGAGTCACCTTGGACAGACTTTCAGGCACTGGGATCCCCAGAGGGGTCAGTGGACAGTGCTTCCCAGGCCCACTCATCTCACTCCTCTCACAGCACTGAGTGTTGCTCAGCACCCTCCCAGCAAATCCCCTACTTGCTGAAGTTCCTCAGCACCACGTTTTGTCATTTACAAAGGTTTCTTCCTGATACGTCCTTGTACATAATCTTTGTGCCCATGTTTATTTCCTTGGACTACATTTCTAGAAGGGAAGTTGCTGGGTCAAAGTATATGCATTTTACATGTGGCCTAATGTCCTCCAGAAAATTGGTACCAATTAACAGAAATAAAAAGGGGACAGAAAGTGACAGAAAACCGTTACACACTACTGGGGCCAGTGGTCCAGGGTCCAGAAAGAATCCCAGACCAACTCTGTTGCAAAACAACATAAATCTGTCCTTGTTGGGGCTTGTAAAATCTCTCAGTTGCCTTTCTACTAGTGTAGCATACATAAGAGGTCTCCTTTCTCCACAAGAAATATGAATATTTAAAAAATAGGTATAGTGAAATGCAATTTTGGTACCCTGGATTGGATCTTGGCCCATAAAAAGGGACATTAATGGGAAAACTTGTGAAATCAAATAAATTCTGGAGTTTAGTTAATAGTAATATGTTCATATTGGTTTCTTAGTTTTGACAAACATACCTAAGTAATGTAAGCTGTTAACCTTGGGGTAAATTCAGTGAGGGATACACAAAAACTCTGTACTACATTTGCAACTTTTCCGTAAATCTAAAATTATTACAAAATTAAAAGTTTATTTTTAAAAGTATACCGCACCAATTCATAGTTCCACTAAGAGGGCATGGAAGTGTTAGTCTAACCAAACCCTTGCCAGCAGCAAGTATTTTTTTTTTAATTTAACAAATAAACAAATTTTTTTTTCTTTTTTGAGACAGTCTCACTTTGTTGCCTGGGCTAGAGTGCCATGGCGTCAGCCTAGCTCACGGCAACCTCAAACTCCTGGGCCCAAGTGATCCTCCTGCCTCAGTCTCCCGAGTGCTGGGACTACCGGCATGTACCACCATGAAGTACACTCTGTGTGCCAGGCACTGTCCTAGGCAGTTAGGAGACATCACTGAACAAAGCAGACATAGATCAATGCCCTTATGGAGCTGATGGTTTTACAGAGAAAGATACTTTAGCATGTTCGAATTAATAAGTGCTTTGGAAAAGGGGAAAAATGGGATATGGGACATCAGGGTAGAGATGAGGAGTGAGAGGTGGATTGCAATTTTATTTTATTTTTTAATTTATTTCATTTATGTATTTTTTGAGACAGTCTCCCTCTGATGCCTGGGCTAGAATGCCATGGCATCAGCCTAGCTCATAGCAATCTCAAACTCCTGGGCTCAAGTGATCCTCCTGCTTCAGCCTCCTGAGTAGCTGGGACTACAGGTGGATGCCACCACACCCAGCTAATTTTTTCAGCTTTTTTAGTTGCCTGACTAATTTTTTTTTTTTCCTATGTTTTAGTAGAGACAGGGTCTTGCTTTTGCTCAAGCTGGCCTTGAACTCCTGAGCGCAAGCAATCCTCCCTCCTCGGCCTCCCAGAGTGCTAGGATTACAGGCATGAGCCACCGCACTCAGCCAGGGTTGCAATTTTAAAAATAGGGTGTTCAGGAGAGGTTTCATTGAGAAGAAAACATCTCAGCAATGACTTGAAGGAGGTGAACAATGTGGATATCTAGAAAAGAGGTCTGAGAGGTCAAATGAAAGGACAGATCAGGTCTGGCTTTGTAAGCTGTAAAGGTGTGGCAGAGACCACCAAACACCAAAAACTCCATTTACTCTGATACATTTCCTACCCTCCTTGCAGTTAGGCAGAACTATATTACCAGTTTAGGCCAATGAAATATGGCTAGAACTATAGTGTGTCACTTCCAGGCTCAAGCAATAAAAACCCCATATGTTATTCTCTGATCTTTCTTTCCTTGATGTGATATCAGTGTTCCAGATGTTGCAGCTACAAAACGGTAGAGCCTTCATCAGCCTGGGGCCTTGAGTGACTATGTGGAGTAGAGCTTCCCCTACTAACCTGTGTGTAACATGTCATAAGGTGAGTCATCAGCTAGTAGTACCCTGGGCAGACAGCCACTGTCTGGCACTGAGATTTTCTTTTTTTTTGAGACAGAGTCTCGCTTTGTTGTCTAGGCTAGAGTGCCATGGCATCAGCCTAGCTCACAGCAACCTCAAACTCCTGGGCTCAAGCAATCCTTCTGCCTTATCCTCTCAAGTAGCTAGGACTACAGGCATGTGCCACCATGCCCGGCTAATTTTTTCTATATATTTTTAGTTGGCCAATTAATTTCTTTCTATTTTTAGTAGAGACAGGGTCTCCCAGAGTGTTAGGATTACAGGCATAAGCCACCTCGCCCGGCCTGAGATTTTTATTATGTTAAGCTGTTGAGACTTGAGGGATGGCTATCACTGCAGCATAACTTAGCCCATCTGGCCTGATACCGAAGGATTTGGCTTTTACTCTATGTTAACTGTGTCAATGGGACTTTTTTTTTGACAGTCTCACTCTGTTGCCCTGGCTAGAGTGCCGTGGCATCAGCCTAGCTCACAGCAACCTCAAACTCCTGGGCTCAAGCAATCCTTCTGCTTCAGCCTCCCGAGTAGCTAGGACTACAGGCATGAGCCACTGTGCCCGGCTAATTTTTTCTATATATTTTTTATTTATTGATTGATTTTTTTTTTTTTTTTTTTGAGACAGAGATTCACTGTGTTGCTTGGGCTAGAGTGCCGTGGCGTCAGCCTAGCTCACAGCAACCTCAAACTCCTGAGCTCAAGAGATCCTCCTGCCTCAAGTAGCTGGGACTACAGGCATGCGCCACTGCGCCCGGCTAATTTTTCTAATTTTAGTTGTTTGGCTAATTTCTTTCTATTTATAGTAGAGATGGGGTCTTGCTCTTGCTCAGGCTGGTCTCGAACTCCTGAGCTCAAGCAATTCTCCCACTTCGGCCTCCCAAAGTGCCAGGATTACAGGCGTGAGCCACCTTGCCCAGCCTGAGTCGAAGGTATTTAAAAGAAAAAGGGGGCCAGGCGCTGTGGCTCACACCTGTAGTCCCAGCTACTCAGGAAGCTGAGGCACGTAGATTGCTTGTACCCAGGAGTTCAAGGCTGAAGTGGTCTATGATCAAGCCTGTGAATAGCTACTGCACCCCAGCCTGGGTGACAGAGTGAGAACTTGTCTCTAAAAACAAAAAAAGAAAGAAAATAAAAGAAAAAGGGAAGGATCATTGTTTAGTTTTTATTTATTTGATAATTAGTGAATGTAACTGACTGTATTTTCTAAGGTGACCATAACCAAATCTCCTATGCCCCATGCTCTTATTATTGGGGTACTGTACTCCTCCCATTGAGAGGTGGCATTCACGTTCCCTCCTCTTGAATCTGGGGGGGCTCTAAACCGCGAAAGCAAAGTATGGCTTCCATGTGGTCCTATTGGGCATTTGCTCTTGGAACCCTACTGTCACGTTGTGAGGAAGTCACGGCCACATGTAGGTGTTCCTGTTGACCTTCCCAGCTAAGGTCCCAGCTGACAAGACTTATAAAGAAGCCTTTGAGAAGACTCCTGACCCGAGCCCTATCAGACTGCACCAGCACGAACCCCTGGGTGAAACCACCCAGCTGAATCCAGTCAATCCCCACAACCACAAGCAGTAACAATAACAATTGTTGTTTTAAGCCACTAAATTTAGGCAGGGCGCGGTGGCTCACACCTGTAATCCTAGCTCTCTGGGAGGCCAACGTGGATGGATCGTTTGAGCTCAGGAGTTCGAGACCAGCCTTAGCAAAAACAAGACCCTGTCTCTATTAAAAAAAACAGGAAGAAGTTAGCTGGACAACTAAAAATATATCTATAAAAAAAAATTAGCCGGGCATGGTGGTGCTTGCCTGTAGTCCCAGCTACTTGGGAGGCTGAGGCAGTAGGATTGCTTGAGCCCAGGAATTTGAAGTTGCTGTGAGCTGGGCTGATGCCACAGCACTCTAGCATGGGCAACAGAGTGAGACTCTGTCTCAAAAAAAAAAAAAAAAGACCCTGTCTCTACTAAAAACAGAAAGAAATTAGCTGGCCAACTAAAAATATACAGAAAAAATTAGCTGGGTATGGTGGCACATGGCTGTAGTCCCAGCTACTTGAGAGGTTGAGGCAGTAGGATTGCTTGAGCCCAGGAGTTTGAGGTTGCTGTGAGCCAGGCTGACACCACCACACTCACTCTAGCATGGGCAACAGAGTGAGACTCTGTCTCAAAAAAAAATAATAATAATAAGCCACTAAGTTTAGATAGTTGATTAATACACATATAGCCATACATGCTTATTTGCATAAATGGCCTATTATATCGATTGCACTGAGACTTGCTTTTTTCATTGAACAATTTGTTTCTGAGACTGTTCTGTGTCACTGGGCCCAGATCCAGTTCATGCTTTGTAAGGCTGTGCAGCATTCCACAGCACAGATGTTCTATAACATAGCACAGATGATTTTCAAACATCTTTGGCTGTGGCCTGGCTCTTCAAAAGAAGGCTTAGTTGGAAGCCCACTCTGTAAAACAAGTGAATGAAGACACCAGGGCAAAGGAGGCAGACCCTGCCCTGCACAGGACCTCCCTTCCCCTCCCCTCCCCTCCCCTCCCCTCCCTCGCCCTCCCCTCCCCTCCCCTCCCCTTCTCTCCTCTCCTGGAGTAAGACAATCTTAAGGGAACTCCTAGCTTTGTGTGGCACATGTAAAACCACTCACTGGCTTATAGGGTCCAAGAACAGGTTACAGCAGCACATCTCAGTCTTGAATGCACATTTGAATCCCCTACGATTCCCGTTAAAATGCAAACTGCGATTCGTCCATCTGGAGGGGGGCTGAGAGTCTCTGCAGTGCTCACACCTTCCAGGTGTTGCCCATACTTGTCCGAGTAGGGCTTAGTTAGTGAACCCCAACTAGCTCCTGGGGATCCCCTCTTTCTTCTTTAACCTTCCATGTTGGTTGCGGGGATTAAAGTCTGGAGTTTTGAAAATACCTTTCGCCCCCTTAAACTTTGTTTATGCAAACCAATTTCTCATGGTCATTCATTACTTCCTTAAGCCGTGTTTAAGCTCCTACTGTAAACAAGAACTAAAGACAATAAAAATTTATAAAAATTAAAAAATTAAAAATAAAGTTTGTTTAGAACCTATTTCTACCGTTCATCTTTGGCACCTCTTCTATTCCTCACACACCAGGGACAAGGCCACCATGACCATCTGGGCAAGCTCCCCCAGTGCCTCTGGTGAACTCAACAGGGTGGAGAGAGTAAGTCACTGAATGAATGGAGCTGTAGATTCAGTGCTCACATTTCCAATACTTCGATTCTCTTATTTCCACTCCACATGTCTGTTTTAGGGGAAAAACAGAAAGAAAAAAGAGTTGGAAGTTACAGTCGCTCCTCCATCTGTCATCACATTACTCTGCTTGCTCCAGTAGAAACCCCTTTTTTGGCCATTCTTGATACTCTTGCTCCAAATATGACACTCTAAAGAGAGAGAGAGGTCTTTTTGCTGTCCTTTGCATGTTCCACAGGCTTTGGGCTTCCTGCTACTACACCAACAGGTCTGCACCTCTTGGATTTGCCTTGGTTACGTGTCTCCATGGAGGATGGAAGGAGAGGCTCCGTCCATTGTTGCAAGGCAACGAAGTACATCGCACCTTATTTCCATTACCTGTCGTAATCTCTGCAGCACTTTGAGTCCCGCTCTCCCATTATCACTGAGGAAGCCGAGGCTCAGAGAGGCTCAGCGAATCACCCCGAGCTCACACAGCTAGAAATGACTGAGCAGGGATCGAGTCTCAGGTCTGCTTGACCTGGCCTTCTCTTCTAGCCTTCTTTAAATCTGAGTAATTCGGAGGTCCCTATGTGACCACACTGGATCTTTGGGTGCCATGTTCTTTCTCATTTCTCATTAGCACTGTCAACACTGAATTCATAAAGTATTGTCCTCACTATACTCTACCATCTCCCCCTGCATGCAATCCAGGGCCCCTGCGGCATCCCTGTGAACACTGTCAGGCTCTCTTCCTCCCAAGGGTGAGGCTGAAGCTGTTTTCTCCCTTGACCTTTGGCTGGGCACAGACAGTCCTAGGTCAGAATCCCATAGCCACTTGTTGCTGTATGGACATGAATATGTTCCTTAGCTTCTCTGTGCTGTAGCTCCATCATCTGTAAAATGAGGGTGATAATTCTTCGTCAGATGGGCTACTGTATGATGATGAAAATATCGCACATAATGCCTTTCAGAGTGCCCGGCACAAAGCAGGAATGAAGACAAAACAAGCTTGTACCTTCTTATCCCCAAGACTATATCTTTCTTTTGGGTCAGGAAGAAGAAGGCCTCTCATCCTTCTTTCTCGTGTCTTCTCAGCAGCGCAGCCCTCCGGGGCCGGGTTTGGGGAATGGGAGATGAAGACTCACAACGTCCTCGCCCTCACTGAGGGAAGGAGGGGGCCGGAGCACACCCCGTTCCATGAGGAATTTGGGGATCATGCCAGGATAGACAGCAAGAAGCTATTAACCAGCACGTGCGCCGTGTGCAAGTGTAGTGTCTGATAGGAGGACAGACCCTGCCGAGATTCCAGCGAGCAGACTGTCCCTACAGCAGAGGGGCTGGGTGTCGACCACCACGGAACGGTACCCACCCCTCATCACTTCCGCAGCACCCTGGTGGCACGTCACGGGTGCTTAATAAATGCTTGTTGAATGAAGGTGCTCTCTTCTGGGTAGAAGTGGAACCAATACAGGAAGTGACAGAAAAAGAGTGGTGATGGCCCCATGCCAACCCTGAGTGACGGCCTGAGCTGCTCCTCAGTTACAGGTCCACAGACCTGTCAGAGACAGTTAGGTGGGTGGCAGGGCCCCAAGGAGAAAGAATAGAGTGAGTCCTTCCCTATGGATGGCTACCTCTGTCAGACTCCAGTCCACTTACAAATAAAAATAATCAGAGAAGAAAATGAAACACAGTGGAGAACCTGAGCTTGGGGAACACTGAGTCTAGCAGATGGCCGATGGGTTGGGGACCCCTGCTGTCATGCTCCTCTGCAGTCCGCTCAGTAGCCTCTGTGACCGGGAGGCCAGCACACGTCCACACCCACCCGGCTTCTCTTTCCATTCTGTCATTTCCCCACCAAGTTCCCACCCCCAGGCCTTTGCATTTCCATGGAGGTTCCCACCTTGTAACAGAAAGGCCAGTCCTCAACGCCTCCTACAAGACTGGTCTTGGGAAAGGCTTCACCTTGTCTTTCGTGCCCTAGCCCCCACCCCGCCCACTCTCAGAGACAGTCCAATGTGTGTCACACAGGTTGGCACCCACAATCACAGCATCGGAGAAGGGTCACTCATCTACTCAACAGGCTTCCTGAGTGATGGAGTACATCCCTCCTCTGCAGCCGTCACGGGGAGGGGGCAGAGGGAGCCTTGCGCTTTGTCCAGCCTGTACTGTCTCCCTGCCTCCCCCAGTGCAAACGGTGCCAGGGCCCCCTCCTATGCCCTCCAGGTGCACAGCCTCTTGTTGCTTAGCAACGGCGCCTCTTCCCCACACCTCAGCAACCTCCCCTAGGAGCTCTAGTAGCAGCCGCAGCAGGGAGAGACAGGCCGGACCTTGCGGGAGCTGCCACTGCTGCTGACTGGGAACGTGTGGGAACAAGCCCCAAAATAGGCCTGAGTGTGAAACCCAAGGCTCTTTTTAACACTCAGGTCCCACACTGTCTCTGGGAAAGTCCTGCCACACTCCCTGCTCCTGACGCCTGCCCAGCTGCCGGGTCCCCCTCCCACAGTGGGCATCTCAGGCTACTTCTGTGCTCTCAGGTGTCTGCCCCTCTCTCGGCCCTGGGGCTCTGGGTCTGCTCCTGTGGTCTCTCCCTTTATTGAGGCTCAAGTGCCATTTCTGCTGCCACTTGTCCTTTTGTCCATCCTGGAAGCCCTCATCCACATGTGTGTTTCTGGGTCTCTGTGGCTATCCCAGCCTCTCTTGAGCCTCTTCCTGCTCAGCCTGTGTAACTGCCGGGCTCCCCTTCACTGACATGAATCCCCTCTCCCCACCTCCAAGGGCCAGTCACTGTGACAACCCCATATCGCCTGAGTAACCATGGCCACAACCCCTGGTTACCACCTTAGTAGGAAAGGCCTGTGGTAGGAGGGGGTCATAGAAGCACCCCTCAGGGGAGTCTAGCTTTTCTCACTTAGCCCGCCCTGCTTCAGTGGAAACTGACACTGGACCTGGGGCCAATTAGAAGACGACTAGGCCCAGAAAAGAAAGACGTTCCTCCTGCCTTACCTGCATACCTCCAGCTACAATGTCAGAGTTCCCAAAAGAAGCTCCAGAAGAGGCCCCTATACGGCCAGGAGCTGCCCCAGCCAGAACAGCGCTCTCTGCTCCCAGCCGCTAGCGAGAGCCACGCAAGGGCATGGTGTCCATCTCTCTGTGTCAACCTGATTGTCCTCTGCCACCCCACCTCCCTCCATTGCTGATGCTTGGGTCTCACCGTATTATCTGTGGGTTAAGAAGCCAGACTAGGCAGCAGGTCAGCAAAGGGACAGCTGAGAGGAAATACTTCCAGAGCGAAGGGGGGACGGGGTAGAGGCCAGCTCCCAGGCAGCACAGGGGGTGGAGAGGCTCTGAAATGAGGGCACGGGGGAGCTTTAGGGAGGGAGGCCTGGATTCTGCCTTCTAGCAGAGGAAGCAGACACACAGCAGAAGGAACTTGCAGGCAGGAGGCCGGACCAAGTGACCTCACCCAAACCCTGTGGTCTGCTGCTATTGCAACCTGGCGAGTCTCCCAGCTCTCTTGGGTCCCCAAGTAGGAGAGCTTTTTATAGTTCACTCCCCAACTTGGGTTTGAATAATTAAACAAGATGGACAGAAATAGCAGCCGGACAGCAAAGGCAGGTTATTTTGGGGTTTTCTGGAACACAGTGCTCCTAGGTGTCACCCCACCCATGCAGGGGGTGGAGCTAGCTTCAAGACTGATGGGAGATTCCTGTGGGGGAAACCCACCCGAACCCCCCAGGGTTCCTTGTATTGACAAGGTCGCTGTCAGCCAGAGGAGGGTCTCAGACTGCTTCCTTCTCTTCAAGGAAAGAGAGGGCTCTCCCTGCCTTCTGGTCATAGCTACTCCCCTGGCAGGAGCAGGTGTCTGTCAGGCCTTCTACTCCAGAGATGGTGGCAGATATTGAAAATCAGATCGATAAGCAGCTGCAAGACAGGCTGAACCAGGACAAGGTGCCTACTGCTCCTCTGGCCAAGGAGCTGGAATCAGGTGATAGGAGGTCTTGTCCCTCCACTCCTCTATAGCCACCAGCAGCCTCGGAGGGAATGAAGGTTGGGGTGGGGAGTGGGAGGCAGAGCCAGGAAGAGGAGAGGAATTGGTGGTGGAAAGGACAAGGCTCCAAGGAGAAAAGCTGACGATAACTTAGTGTCTGAGGAAGAAGCTCTCCTCCCCCAGCTCCCTTCCAGTGCCCTCTGTCCCTGGCAGAAGCCCCACCTGGGTTTCTTGGGACAGGGTTTCAGTAGCTGAGCCAGGGACGGGGCGAGGTCAGGAGCCCTCCTCCCACTCTAGGTCTCCATCACAGACCAATCATTTGTGGCTTGTTTGCAGAATATGGTACTTATGGTTCAACTGCAGAGATTAACCTCAACTCTGCCTTCACGTTTCACCACAGAGCTTTAAAAGCTGAAGCGCAGAGGGGGAAAAGGGAGGCAGTAAGGGGGGTGTTTGTAACATTTTCTCCCTTTGGATACAACTTCAGGGGTGGATTTGGAGGTCAAATTGCATTAAATACAAAAACTGTTCACTCGTTTTTTTTTTTTTAAAGAGGCGAGGTCTCACTATGTTGCCCAGACTGGTCTCGTACTCCTGGACTAAAGCCATCCTCTTGCCTCAGCTTCCCAAGTAGCTGAGACTACAGGTGTGCGTCACTCCTTCAGGCTCTACTTATTCATTTTTATTCATTCGACAAACATTTTTAAGGCACCAATTATAAGCCTCATATTGTCCTTGGTATTGGGAATAAATTACTATGACAAGGTCCTTGTTTTCAAGAAGCTCAGTTTAGTGGGGGAGATAGCCCACAGTTAAAACCTACCCCCCACAATTATTGCAATAGGTGCCACAACAGAGCTTCACAGAAATTGTCCCATTTAATCCTCACAGCTAATCTGGGTCTAAGCAGCATTGGCCCCATACGACAGTTCTTAGAAGTAAGGTGAAGAGACTCATCCAAAGTCACTCAACTAGTAAACAGTATTAATGGAATTGGAATCAAAATTTATAGGATCCCAAGATCTGTACTCTTAAACCATTGCCCCTGTGATCTCTAATGCATGAAATAAAGAGATAAGTTCATTAAATATTCTGAGCACTCAAAAGAGGGTGAAACTGTCTTTTTTTTTTGTGAGACAGAGTCTCTCTTTGCTGCCCAGGCTAGAGTGAGTGCCGTGACGTCAGCCTAGCTCACAGCAACCTCAAACTCCTGGGCTCAAGCAATCCTACTGCCTCAGCCTCCCAAGTAGCTGGGACTACAGGCATGCACCACCATGCCTGGCTAATTTTTTCTATGTGTATATATATATATATTAATTGGCCAATTAATTTCTTTCTATTTATAGTAGAGACAGGGTCTCGCTCTTGCTCAGGCTGGTTTCAAACTCCTGACCTCGAGCAATCTACCCACCTCCCAGAGTGCTAGGATTACAGGTGTGAGCCACCCCGCCTGGCCTAGGGTGAAACTGTCTTAAGCTGAGTGTTCATGCTATGGGTGCCAGGTGGGGCAATTAGAGAAAGCTTTCTAAAGAAGGTGGCTTTGCATTGGACTCAATGGGTTAATTCATTCGTTCTACAAATAGAGTTGGCCCTTTGCATCCATGGATTCAACCAACTTTGGATTGGAAATGTTCGAAAAAAACTGCTTCTGTACTAAATATGTACAGACTTTTTTCCTATGTCATTATTCCCTAAACCAGCAGTCCCCAACCTTTTTGGCACCAGGGACTGGTTTCATGGAAGACAATTTTTCCATGGATGGGATGGTGGGGGAAGAGCTGGTTTCGGGACGATTCAAGCACATTACATTTATTGTGCAGTCAGACCTCTCTGCTAATGACAATCTGTATTTGCAGCCAGTGGCTAGCTAGCATCACTGCATCAGCTCCACCTCAGATCATCAGGCATCAGACTTTCATAAGGAGCGTGCAACCTAGATCTGTCGCATGTGTAGTTTACAGTACGGTTTGCCCTCCAGTGCCGCTGCTGATCTGACAAGATGCAGAGCTCATGCAGTGATGTGATGGGGAGCGGCTATAAATACAGATGAAGCTTTGCTCTCCCTCACCTGCCGCTCACCTCCAGCTCTGTAGCCTGGTTCCTAACAGGCCACCAACTGGTACCAGTCAGTGGGAGTTGGGCACCAGCCCTAAACAACACAGTATAACAACTATTTACATAGCATTTACATAGTATTAGGTATTGTAAGTAATCTAGAAATGACTTAAAGTGTATGGGAGGATGCGCATAGATCATATGCAAATACTATGCCATTTTATATGGGGGACTTGAGTGGATTTTGGTATGGAGGATGTCCTGGAACCAATTCCCCCACACATAGGGTGGGAGGATTGTACTTAAATTGAGTACCTACTATGTGCTCTGCTCTAGGTGCTGATGTTAGAGAAGTGAACAAAGTCCTTGCATGGACCTGGACATATTGGGCAGGAATAGGGGAAAGGCTGAAATTATAATTGGGCAAGTCTTAAACGCCAAGCCTCCTTCACCTGCACAGTTGTTTTACTCCTCCTGCCCCTGGGTTTCTCTCCTAGATAGAAATACCCAAACTTCTGAGGAATCTAAAGGAAAGGTCTGACTGAGAATACACCCTCCTACTGTCGCAAGTCCTTCCTAACGTCCACCCTGCATCTCTTCCTGCACCAAGAGAATTTCCCACATCCCATTTCATTCTTCCTTTCCAAAGCCAACTCTCAAAGCAGAAACCTGGCAGGCCGCGAGCGTCTGTCCCTTTAAGACTACCTTCTTCCCCCCACGTGCCGTCTGGTTGGGCTGGCGACGCTGACGCACGCGTGACGTCAATGGCAGCTGGTGGAGTCTGGGCACGAGGAAAGAAGTTGGGATGGGGGCGGGGGGCGCGAGAGAGAAGGCGGTTAATTTGCATTTAAAGGAGCCACTCCCGGGTTAGTGATCAGGACATTAAAGAAATGTGTATTTGGCAAACTTTCCTTCCTGGGGTATAGAACAAGAAAAACGCATGGTAAGCTGAAGTCGTTGGTGACACAAGTTTGAGATAACAATTATGTCCTTCCGCGGAAAGGGGGAAATAGTCCGTCGGTGCCCGGGTTGGGAGCACGTGACCGGGAGGGGGCCGGTGGCGGGGGCAAGAGAGAAGGAGGGAGGAGCTGGGGAGACGACTGTCAGGCTGCGTTTCAGCTGCCCCCACCCCCACATCCTGCCCACCCTCCTGCAGCTGCCACCACATCCTGCCCAGCCGGGGGCAGGGAGCTCATGTAGGGGAGATGTACTGACCGAGGACCCAGCTTTGGCACCTTTTCCCCGCCCCTTTCAGCTCCAGGGTGGGCCGTCTGCCCTTTGCCCCAGGCATGGCACTGAGCTTGGGGCACAGCTCTGCCAGTACAGCCTGACACCTCTCTGGCTGACTTCTCCCCCGCCAACTCTGGCCTAGAGGGACTTATTGGGGCCCCAGACTAGAGCCCCATCCCTGAGCTAGCACAGTTATCTCTGGACAAATAGAGGTGTTCAATAAAGGTTTTTATAATCTCATCTCAGATACACAGCTACACACACACACACACAAATGTTCATGTAACACATTTGCTGAGCACATTCTGTGCCAGGCCCTGGAAAGTCCTGAAGACCCAAAGTTGAGTTAGAGGGCTGCCCTCCAGGGGTTCAGGAAGAGAATTAGAAACCAAAAATGTCAGTACCGAATGGAGTGTACTGAGGAGGTAGATAGCAGGATAGAGAGCACTACACAAGCAGGTGCAGGATGATACACAAGTCCACACAAAGAATGCATCCACAGGATTACCTACCGTAAACCTGCTGGTGGTCTTTCCCCTCCCAAGCAAGGTGGCAGATGTGGGGGGTGATGACTGGGATCACTCAAAAACTGGAGGAAGAATGATCAGCCCAGTGGAAGGGAGGAGGAGATGGAGGTAAGGGGAGATTGTGGAGATTGTCCTGATGGCTGAGAGGGGGCCAACCTAGTAGCCAGATAGATTAGAGGCTGGACCTGCAGTAAATGGCTTCCTAGGGTTATAGAACCACAGGCAGGTAGAGAAACAGCCCTTGGGGGGGATGAGGATGGGTAGACCTTTTCAAATTAAGTTAGATTAGGGATGCTTAGGAAGGAGTGAATAAAAGTTTTTGATGTCCCTTTGCCATATAAACTTATGAAGATGATACAGTAGAGAGGAGTTTACACACACTTTTTAAGACTTCAGTAGACATCTAAGTGTCTGACTCCTAGGGGATTTCGTAGCAGTGTTGGGTTGTTAGGTAACTTTCCTCTAGGAAAGATGAGTGGGTAGCCAGAGGGGGAGGAGGAAAAAGGAGAGCCAGGAATCTGAGCCTGCTCAGGCATTTTCCACCCAGAGAACTCTGGGATGGGAAGTCCAGGGGCCAGAAGTAAAAGATTTAGTGAGTCACTTTCAGGAAGTCCTTATTTCCATGATCTAACTTCTAGCAGCATTACTCCTAAGACTCTTTGTCCATGAAAATCAAAGCTTCATATTTGTTCTCCTCTCTCAAGAAGTTTTCCTCTATATTCTACACTCTATCCCACTTATGGTGTCAGCCTATCCTACTCTGTTTTCTAGTGAATTATATCAGCATCTGGGAGGGGTAGTCCCTGCACACTGCATCTCATCCACTGAGCTTCTCCCTCCTCTCCTTTTTCCCTCCTGTTCCTGGCCCTTTAAAACCCTCCCCAGGTGACTCACCTTCCTTCCTCATTCCTTAGTTAAGGACCCAACATTCCAAGACTGTGAGAACCAGCCAGCCAATCATAGTCCTGGCAAGCCTGCCTCAGGCTTGAGATTGGCTAGAGCTGTGGTTGGCGGAGGCACACCACACCAATATATAAGAAGTTGAGAGTGGAATTCTGCTAATTGCCCCTAGGAAGGAGTTTATTTTTGGGGTGCTTATGTTTTTGGAGAGAATCTTTCCAGTAGAGCTGGAGCCAGAAGCTTCCCTGGCTTGGAGAGCCTCAAAACTGGAGGCAAGCTGAGAACCCTGCTTTCTTGGTCTCCTGGGGGGCTTGGCTGCCCCCTGCCCAATTTGTTTTGTTTTTTCTTTTTTTCCCCCTGTGCTCTGGGACCCAATTGTCTGAAGGCTGAGTTCTCAGGCCTGTACCTAAGAATTCTTTTACAGCAGCCCTGGATCTCTCCAGTCTCAACATTCTGCTTTCCCAACGTCGGAAACAGCCGGAAAATAAACACCCTGATGACTAAACGGTTTCTTCAGCTAGAGCCTAGGGAAGCACTAAAAATAGAGGCCACAAGTGAGGGGAGGTTCCCCACTTGAGGGGGGGCACTTTCCCATCCTGCTACTGATTCAGCCTCAAGCCTGGCACAAGGATCTGTTCTTCTCCAAGTCCTTGGGGAAGGGGCAGATGGGCTCCCCTTGCCTACCCTGAAATCTTCTGGGCAAGCTAGTTCTGCTTAGCAGGGAGAACTGACATCTTCTGGTGTTGGGGGCCTTGTCTCCCAGATCCAATGAGGAACCAGGAAGCTACTTTTGGAGAGAAAATGGGACACTGTATAAATCAGGTTTCCTGAAGGTGGGATGGGGTGGAAGGTTTGGAATCTGAGGCCAAGGAAATAGGAGCCTGCTGGCTTCCTGTCTTAGGACATACAAGATAAGCCTCCAACCTATTTGCAGAGCAGTTCTATTGAACTTGCCTCCTTTGAGGATTGTGTGGGCTAACAGAGGCCTGAAGGGGTCTTTGCAGACCAACCCTTGGTCCAAAGGTCTTAGTTATTTTAATATTAATATAATGCAGTATGGGGCACTGCACTAAGCAATCTATGTATATGAAGTAATTTAATCTTTACACCAAATTTATGAGTTAGGCACTATTATCACCATTTCCATTTTACCCATGAGGATCATGAGGTAGAGAAAAGTTAATGTGCCTGTGTTGACAGTTAATGAATGGTGAAGTAAGGGTTTCAACCAAGGCAACTTGACAACAACGCTGACGTTTTTAACCACCATGACATGCCGCCTCTCTCTATATACATTGGTCTCTCCATCCCTAATCCAGAATTCTTTGTCCGGTGAATCAGACCCAGCCAGATAGAAATCACGCTGTGTAAAGAACTGAGTGCTCTTCTGTTCTGCAAGGTTCTTTGAGATCTAAGCCAGATTCAATCATTTCCTCAAGCTCCACGTAGAAAACAGCAGGACTTGGAAGTATCAGGGATGCTAGAGCGGAAGCCCGACAGGTCAGTGGTTCAGCAGGCATGGCACTGACACTCCTGTTGTAGGGCATTTAAAGATTCACCACGCCCTGGGGCAACCAGGAATTTAAAAGAAAAAAAAATTTTTTAAAGGGCTACTACTCCTTCTTTAATAAGATGCTTCTGGTGCTTCCCGTGGGGCAGGTGGGGGGAGGGGGCAATTAGGGTCCCGCCCCTTTAAATTGCCCCCTTGGCAGTAAGTGCTCTGCGGCCGCTGGCACTGGAGATTAGGTCACCCAAGAACTATGAGCTGTCGCTTTAAATTGCTGGGCGTCTGCCGAGCCCTGAGAGGGGAGGGGGCCCGTCACAGGTAGAGGGAGCAACTGAGCTCGCTAGGTAACCCCCCAAGAAAAGAACGCCTCCCTTTAAGCGGGGCTTTGTCACCAAGTAGGGGAGATGGAGTCTTTTCACCACTTACAGTCTCCCCTTAATTTGTCTACTTAGACTCCCATCTCCCAACTCTCCTGGGGCTGGGGTGGGGGGAATGCCGAGGTGGCGCGCGTGTCTGTGAGAGTGTGCGTGCGTGCTGCTCACAGAGCCTCCCAGGAAAGGACCTCCTTGAGCGCGTGGTGGCAGCAGTGTTAGGCGGCCGCCCGGCGTGCTTGGAGGGGGCACGATGGGCGCGGGCCGATCCCTTTAAAGGCCTCTGGGTCTCGCCTCCCTACTTCGCCTCGCTTCGTCCCTTCCTCCCTCCCTCCCGGCAGGCGGAGGGATCTGCCGCTGCCGGCGCCGCTGCCTAGCTTGGGAGGGCGGTGGGGTGGAGCGGCCGGCCCGGCCCGGCCCGGCCCGGCCAGCCCCAGGGAAGCGAGAGGCGGGGTCGCGTCCCCGGGACCGCCCCTGCTCAGGCCCCGCCCCACCACCCCCACAGGTTCCTCCCATTGGCCCCCCGCCTGTCCGTCACTCCCGTTGCCCCCGCCCCTCAAGCTAGGCTGAGCTGTGCCTACGTCGGCCTCGACTCCCGGGGGCTGGAGGAGTTACCTTTGGAGCCCGAAAGGAGGAAGGAAGCAAAATATCAACAACAGCCGAGGCGGCTCGGGCGCTCGGCCCCGGTCCCCCGCTTGCTCGCCGCCCGCCTGCTGGCCCCCGCTCCCACGACGGGGGCCCAGGCCCCCCGGCGCCGCCCAGGGCCCGCGCGGACGCCCGCCTCATTTATTATTCCCCCCGTCCGGAGCTGCGGCTTCCCGGTGTTGAAGATCCCCCGGACAAGGGGCAAAGGCTACCCCCTTCCTGGCCTGACACCCCCTTTCCCCCGGCTGGGCTGGTGAGTAGAGAAAAATAATGTGCCTACCACTTTAAGAGGCCCCCTCCCCCACCCGTCCTGGGGTTGGGGTGGAGGGTGGTCTAGACCGTCCCCCTGAGAGGTGGGATGGGGTAGCCCCCTGGGCTGGGAGGAACTCGCGGAGCTGGCTGTTTTCGTGTGGCGTTGGGGATTACATAGGGGACTGTTTGTGTTAGGGAGTCGGCTGCGGGGGACAAGTGGAGTGGGCTGTAATTCCCTTGGGTTTTGGGAGTACGGGGTGAGGACGGGCGGATTGGGGGCACGCCGGCTTGTTGGTGTCCGGGGCTTACGGCGGCATCGGAGTGGTCTGTCAAGGGGCGCCATCCTCAGAAAGGGTCTCCGGTGACAGCCGGGCGCGACTGACATTTTAACAGCCGGGCCTCCCTCCCTCTCCCTCCTCTTGCCGCCTGTTCCCTCCTCCTTGGCCCGAAATGGTGCAGAAGGGGGCCTGGGAGGGCGGCGGGAGGGTGGGGGCGGGGGGAGCCGCAGCTGTTTGGGAAGCGGGGGAGGGAGGGGGGATGTTGTTCAGATGACACCGGGGTGGTGGGTTGGGGTGTGTGAGTGTGTGTGTCTCCGGGGCTGTGTTTGCCGGGTGCCTGTGGAGTTGGGACGCGAAGTCGCCACGGAGGTGGGCACGCAGGACCCTTCCTTGGGACCTCCTAGCCCCGCTTCCGAGCCCCCTGATCTGGTTTGTCAGCAGCCCCAGCTGGAGAAGCCCCTGGCCAGAAGTTTGCAGCTGTTCAACATCTGGGCAAGAGTTCTCCAGTCCCTCTCTCCACCTATGACAGGCTGAACTGGGCTGGGAGTGGGGGTCTAGGGAGTGTTGGGGGCTTTTGGGAGGGTGTGCCAAGAAGACCAGGATGTGTTTAGTTCCTCACTCCAGTGCCAGCCTCCGTCCTATCAGGTTGTCCTATCAGGTTCAGGTCTTACAGAGATGGGGGGAAGGCGCCCCCTCCCCCTTGTGAATCACGCTGACCTCTCAGCAGCCTTCTGAGGTCCCCTCTTGAAAGGAGGGCTCCTGGGCATGGGCACACTTGGAGCCACTGACTGGGTTATTCCAGGTTTGCCCTTCTGAGTGGGAGGCTCTCTCTGCCTCCCCTTGCAGGGTGAATTGTTGATGGGTTGGGGGAGGGTACGGTGGGCGGATCCTGTGTCCCCCTTTCCTGTGCCCAGCCCCCCTTTTGAGTTTCAGAGGCCTGGTTTCTTTGGTTTGTGAGGGTGGCTCTTATCCACCCATCCCCCTATCCCTTCAGTGGGTCTCTGCAGCAATTCAGGGGCCAGCCTGGTCTATGGGAAGTTTGCCGTCTGGGGCGGTGACCTTGGGCTGCGCTGGCCTGGAGATAGGAGGGGAGCCCAGGCCAGCCTGAGATTGGGTGTTTTGAAGTTAGGGAGCTGTCTACCTCCCACTCCCCTCCAGACCTTCAACAGGAAGGTCTTAGTAGCTGAGGAGAGCATTGAAAAGGCACATGTCAGTATTCACAGATGTCCACCCGCTGGGTCACACCCGCCCCAGGACTTAGCCTGCTTGTCCCAGCTCCCACGGCCTGCCTGGGAATGAATTTCCTTCCTGTGGTTTCCCAGTGTGTTGAGCAGGAGATGGGGGTGGGGTGGGATCATTGTGGGAGTGGTTGACAACTTGTTTATATGGGGTGACTGGGGGACACTGGAGGTTATGTATGGCTTTTTCCCCACTTGCCCCATCACAGGTTATTTGGGCCCTTGGGTCTCAATGGTCATATTCTCTTTGTTGTAACTCCCTTGCCTGTCCCCCATATAGGCCACCTGTGTTTGCACGTGTGGGTATGTATATGTGTGCATGTACATTTGTAAGGGGAGGGGTCTCTGGTTTCTCTGGGGAAAGGTGGAGCTTTTACTCTCCTTTAGAGACCAGAGAGGTTGTGTTTTTTACCTGAGATCACCCAGCAAATCTGTGTCAGAGCTTTAGTCTTTCCACTCTTTCAGGCAGAGCTTCATAGTAGGGAGAGATTCTGGGAAGGAAGACCTACAATCCTTGTTCTTGGAGACCATGGTCCAAAGACAAAAGCAGGACCCAGAGAGCATCATAACCCTTGTGTGGAGGAATGGGCATGGGGGAGTGAGCTAGAGCATCTGCCTGCTGTACCCTGTACCCAATGCCTGAAACAGTGGTGGAGGACTTGGAATGGTGGCAGGTGCTTATCCATTGTCCACCACACACTGTGCCTGGTGCCCCTGGGCTTCCTGGCTCTGCCCCTCTTGGCTCCTGGCTCTTCTCATAGGTTGGGAGATATGATAGTCTTTCTGGCTGCTGTTATATAATCTCTCTCCAGCAGGGTGTTCTTTTTCTTTTTTTTTTTTAAATCTTCCCTAGGTCTTTCCTGGGAGGTGTGATGGGGAGGAGAAGGTGGAGGGAGACTCCTCAGGTTGGGAGCTAGAGGAGCAGCAGCAAGGAGGCTGGGGAGAGGGTGCCTTGGCCTCTGAGGAGGCCTCGTAGTTAGGCCCTCATTGATTATGACCCAGGCCTTCCTACCTTCCTCCTCTGATCCTGCCCTGGGAAGGTCCTCTGCTGTGGCTGTCCGTGGCCCTCGTGCCCCTACAGAGGCCTGGCCCTCTCCCTGTCCTGTCAACCTTCTCTTCCTGGCCAGCTGGGCCCCATGCCCTCCCCGGTTGGCACTGGGTCCAGAATCTCACTGCTTACCCTGGCCTGGTGTGGGCCCTTGTCGGACACTTTGCCATCCACCTGCATACTTCCATGGGGACAAGGGGAATCCAGGGACAAAGGGGTGGGCCCAGCATTTCCTTAATTGTATTTGAGCCAAATCCCCTGCTTCTCTGCCCCTCTAGTAGAGAGAATGGGTAGTGGCCTTACTGGAAAAGAGGAGTTGATGGCCTGTTTGTAATATAGGTCTTGACCTCTTGGACACAAGTCATAGTTGGTGTTCACCCAGGTTCTGTAAGTGGGTACGAGGATCATATGTGGGCCTACCCATCATCAAGGGTCAGATTCTGGGCCTTGTGGCACTGTGGTGGTGGGGTTCTCCCCACCCCTTGGGACCATGGCTGAGACTCTCCAGGCTCTCCGAGGCCAACTGGTTTGAGGCAATTATCTCCCTTTTACAGGGAAGGAGGAGATGGTGGCAAGACCAGCACTGCCTCAGCATCACTATAATCGCTGGTGGCTTTTATGAGCTAGTCATGAGGCCGGAGTCCGGCCAACCGTCTGTCCTTCTGTCCCTGTTTGGTGACTTACTCATGGGGGGAGAGGGTAGTGTTAGGAGCTAGAAATTCTGTTCTAGAAGCTGGATGTCTGGCTGTGTTGTGGTTGATGTTGCCCTGTCTGCCCATGATTATGGCAGGCAGGATGGAGCTTCCCCGTGGAGCTAGGTTGTGGGGAAAGAGATGGCTCTACTTTGGCCTAGGAAAGGAGGGGATCTTAAAGCACTTTTTTCTCTAGTAGCTCTACGGAAAGCCCTTGACCTTTGGCTAGTGGGATTGGTGCTGTTTGTCTCCTGAAATTTTTTTTTTCTTTTCTCTCCCCCTGCCTGGGTCTGAAAATATTTTGAAGAGTTTGTCCTAGAACTGTGGGAGAGCTAGCATTTGGGCCCTTTCCTCCAGAAGGTGGGGTGGGTAGGGGTCTTGTGTAGATTCGCATGTCCAGATACACCTGGTATGTCTACAGCATTTAGTGGCACATGCGCATGAAGGTGTGTGTGTAGACACCCGCGGAGCAGCTGCCGCCCTGCGGGAGGTGGGGGGTAGAGAATGGCAAAGATGATTAAAGGATTGGAGAGTGGGGATGGGGTTGAGGGGACCGGAGGCAAGAAGATGAAGGGCATAGCAAGAACTCTGAAGAGAGAAGGGCTGACTGGAGCAGGAGGGATTGAGGTTAGACCACAGATGGGCAGACAGAGCCCTGTCTGCGAAATAAAGAGCATGACTTGTGAGTCAAGGAGCCCTGGCTGACTTCCATGCCTGCCCCTCACTCCCCCACCCCCCCATGGTCCTGGCCCATCCTGCCTCTGCCCCTCACACTGACTGTGTGTCCCTGGGTACGTCACTCCTATTGGGGCTGTAGCTTTCCAGATACATACAGGAGTTTCATCTTTCGCTTATCAGAACACCTGGGTGTTTTGGTGGTTTGTCTTGCTGGTCTCTGTTGCCCTCCCCACTCACTCAGATGAGCAAGGCCACTCTGCGGTATCAAGGCTGCATTGAACCCTCAGGCATTTGGGGGCAGATCTTGGTCTAGGTGATTCCCAAGGTCCTCCTCATCTGCTTTTTACCTTTTCCTGGGGCTTAGGCCACAACTTCCCCTTCTGAGTGCCAAGCCCTGCTTCTGCCCAGTCCTGGCAGGTGTGGAGACAGGGGGTTGCTGTTTATTGACTCTGCATAGGACCCCGATAGCCTCGGGTTGAGAAGCAGTGGTGCTTGCTGTCTGATTTCTTTCCTTTCTGCGGTAGGCTGGGAGGGGAAGGACTTGTCCGAAGCTCTGGCCTGTCGCTGGCCACACCCAGGCGGGACCATATTTACTCATTTAAACTTACTCTCCCAGGAGGCTCTGGGCCCTCGGCCTGGTCATTGACCTTGGCTTGGTGCCTCTGGCTGGGTGCTCCTGCCACTCCCCTAGGAGTTGGGCAGACTGGGAAAGCATATAGAGGGAGCTTTTTTTGTCCCCTGGTCAAGGGAGCTTTCCCCTCAGGCAGTACCTCACTCACCCAATTTTTCAATATACTTCAGAGACCAAAAACTAAAACTTTTGAGATTCCCTGGGAATGGGAGGAAGGAAACTGCCATTTATTGTGTCCCCGTGTGCCAAGTTCTGTGCTGGGCATGGTCACGCATATTGAGACAATTTATTTCTCTCCACAACTGTTTTTTATAATTGGGAAACTGAGTCTCAAAGATTTAAGTGACTCAGGCTTTCCAGTTACAAGGTGCTGAAGGAGGCTAAAGGAGCAATCCTGCCCTGCAGGAGGGACAATGGAGAGGAGACCTGAGAGGAAGAGGAGGAGCAGTTGAAGGGAAGAGCAGACCGAGTAGGATTCCTTGGCAGAGGGCAGAGAATTAGGATTTGGTGGCAAGTTGAGGAAGGATATTGTTTTGATTCCCTAAGGTATTGTCTTCTGATGTGAGTGTCCTGGGAGGAAGCCCCCAAAGCAAGCGTTGAGGGCAGGAACAAATGAAACTCAGAGACCCCTCCTGGGTCCCCTTGAGCTGCTGCCTGGGACTGATGGGAGAGAGGCTAGAGTGGGACAGCTTGGACCACAAGAGCCTGGGCTTTTCTGAAGGCAAGATGGTCTTGAGCCTCCGAGGCCTAGAGTTGGGGAGTCTGCCCTGGAAGGAATGTGTGTGACTCCCTGGTGGAGGGAGTCTCTCCCTGCTCCCATCCAGGTTGTGAGGAGAAGCACTGTGCTCAGCAGTCAGCCTACCTCTGCCACTTATTTCTGGTGACCTTGGGCAAGTCCCCGCCTAACTCTGAATTGGTTTCCATACCTGTGAAACCGACCACCAGCCTGCTGCCTCTCTCATATGGGAAAGGAAGGAGGTTCAGTGGGAATAGGTGTGGTGGATGCTCAGAACATGGTTACATCTTTTCTTCCAGACCTTCAGCCCAGCTGGGCCCAGGACTTGCCTGCCAAGGCCGCAACCCAGAAACTGGGGTGGGGGTAGGCAGTGTTTCTGGTGTCTGGGGTAGAGACTCGTAGGCCTTAAATTGACCCTAGGATGGCTTGGGAAGCTAAATTCAGCCCTGCCCTCCCCCTCCAGGTGTCTCCTTGTCTTAGAACATGCCCCTCCGCACTTCTCCCCAGGAGTCTTACCGGGTCCCTCTGGCTGTGTGCTTACTTATTCCTGCCCCACCAGCAAATACTCGCTAAGGGTTGGGAGAACAAAGAATAAGAGAGATCCCACCCTCAAGCCTCAAGTGGAAACACACTGGCAGGAGGGTGGGGTGGGGAGAGGAGGGCTTGGTCTCTTTTCAGGGGATCTTCCTAGTGTAGTTGGATCAAGTCACATGGAGGCAAAGGGATGGAGCAGGGGGTTGAGGAATGATTTCAAACCTTGAGTTTTTCTTTTTGGAGCACGGGTGTGTTCTTTGTTTGGTGAGGGATGATGGTGGGGCTAGACCAGGAAGATGAGCTGATTGAAGGGGTGCTTCAGACCTTCCCGTCACCTCCCTGACCTCTGAGCCCCTTTCCTCCAGCCCCCACAGCTGCCTGCTCTCTGCTGACTTTCCTTATGCACACCCCATAGCAGGCCCCCGGGGCCCATGCTGGCTGGGTGGGGACAGGTGTCCTGGCCCAGCTGCTCCTTCTTGTCTCCCCCACCTGTCAGCCCAGGGTGGAGAGCTGAGGGGGAGGGGAGAGAGAGGAACCCCTCAGCCTCCTCACCTGTTCCCAGGGTTAGGGCCTTGGTTGTAAAGTACAGCAGAGAGATGAAGAGTAGACAACAGGCAGGACTTCCCCCTTAGAGGAAGGATAGTTCCAGATCATAGGAATGGCAGGGAAAGCTTGGTAAGCAGCGGTCCTCGCTGGGAAAAATCAGAGGGGTCTTTGCACAGTGTCTTCAAGAATGGGTAAGAAGACAGGTGAGGGGCACCAGTCTGGGGACATGTATTTGCATAGCCTTGTGCAGGTACTGCTCCCCACCCCCCTTCCCTCAGGGGCCCCCCTCCATCTGGCTGGGCATCTTAGCCTCACCTGGCACCTTTCCTGAAAGCAGCAAGCTAATCCTGTAAGAGCTGCCTGGCTGGCTGCCTCAGCAGGCCCACACAGCCACGATGCCCGCCCTCCCTCCCCTGCCAGGGGCTTAGAGGACTGTCCTTCCAGTCAGAAGGAGACCCAGCCATTGCCCCAGCGGCCCCTTTAAATCCTTGGTGGCTTCTCGAGGTCATGATGTCTCTAGGAGGATTTGCTTTCTCTGATTGGATTGGCCTCTTTCAGGTCCCCTGTTGTAATTGTAGGTGAACCCTTCATGTTCCAACCCTCCACAGCCCCTTTCCTCAGAATTGGTGCTGTCTAGTCTGAGGGCCCGGCCTCAGCCCCCTGCCGTTGCCCTCGCATCCCAGCAGTCAGGGCTCAGACCCCCTTCATCTGCTGCAGCCAGAGCAGCCCTGCCTCGGTGCTGTGGATGAGAAGAAAGGATCTGGCTGCTTTAAACAAGGGGACAAACCACTGCCCTGGAAGAAAGTACCCTTTTGAGACAGTCTACTGCCTATCTCTCTCCATTTTTTCCTCTTCAGCCTGCTCTTCCTTTGGCCAGGGGCCCATGCTCATCATTATCGCATGTCCTCATTTCCATGGGAAGTCCCTCCCCTGATCTAACCATCAGTCCACCCGCTGCAATGGCAGGCAGCCCAGACCCAGCACTGGTGGCATTATGCTCATCCCAACGGCTCTCAAGCTGACCCGCCCCCAAGGCCCCAGCTGCCACTTTCACTTCTGTCTCCTGAGACCCCAGAGGGAAGTTGGGTGGGGTGGTGGAAGGTGACACACTAACTGTCTCAACCGCCCCCACCTCTCCGCAGCCGAGGCTTCTGATGGCCAGGGGCCCTTGTCCACCACTCTTGTCTAGATGACTGAAATGGGCTTAGGCTGCAGTGGGAAAGATGGCAGTTAGATAGCAGGAATGACTTCCTAGGATAGGAGACACTTCTGGGCTTCATTGTTTTGGAGGGTGTGCCTAGAAGTGTAGACACTCTAACTGGACAAGTGGAGGTCAGACTGCAAGGTGGGTAGGGGACTGGGTGTCTGCAGCTCCCATTGGTTGGAGTACAATGCTGGGGCCTCCGTGCCCTCCCACATATCGCCAGCTGCCATGCTTTGTTGGGTGGCTTCTGACAAAGCAAGTTTGAACCCCAGAGACTATTATGAGTCCAGGGACTTAGCCCTGAGAAGTCCACTCTGTGGTCTTACATCTATTCTACCTGCAGTACTGGGCCATTTCCTCTCACTCTGCAGTCTGTGGGTAGATTTTAGAAATGGGGATAGAAATAAAAGTAAAGGCAGCTCACCTCTATCCTACTGCTGTTGCCCCAAATTCGGGACTAAGAAGAGGATTGGGATTCTTCTGGGGAGCCTCCAAGCAATGGTGGAGCCACCACACTTTACCCCATGAATCTTATCAAACTCCTCTAGCTGCAGCACTTACTTATTCACCCATGCCCCCATCCCTGCCTGGGCAAGAGTAGAGGACCCAGTTGGACTGAGAGCTCTAGACTGTATTACTGAAGGTATTTATAAATTCAGGAATGTTTTCTGGAGGACAAAGATGGGAACAGAGGCCTGAGGTGCCAAGAATTCCACTTGGGATCCATAAGTGCCTAGGGATCCTGGATAGGGGTAACCCATGTCCTGGAATGGGAAGTTGAGTCTAAAAGAATAAGGTCAGAGACACTATGCAAATTCCCATGCAAAAGACTGGCAGTGAGTCATTGCTGCTTGGCCTGCTGGGGTGCAACATGAAGCAAGGCTTGGGTTTGGGTTCTAGAAACTGGCCCCACCAGCAGCCGTGACAGTGACCTTGGGCTAGTCACTGCTCAGTAACCAGAAGCAGGAGGCCCCAAGCCCTGGGTCTGATGGGCATTCCAGGTGTATAAGGGGTACCTCACCTGTTACTTGCCCTGGCTGGCCATGAGCCTTTGTCAACTGTTGGCCATCTGTTGGGGAGCACTATTCAGTGAAAGCACCTCCCCCTTCAGCCCCATCCCTGCTCTCTTCTGGCGCCCACGTTGCCTTTCCTCCCCAGCTGGGGATGAGGGACCCAACCAGGCCATCTCTTTGGTTACCTCTCCATGGAATCTCACAATCCTGACCTCCTTTCCTTTGGACCTCTCCAGAGAGCACAGGAACAGAATGTTAGGGCTAGAAGGGCACTTGAGTACCTAGTCCACTCCAGCTGCCCATAACACTAGCCAGTGGGGTGACACCTGGAGGGTGCAGTGACTTATTCAAGGTCATACACTGAGTTAGAGCCAGAGCAGGGACTAAAACCCAGGCTTCCGAAATCCCAGTCCAGAGGCCCTATGTTCCCCTGAGCTGTTCATTGCCCGACCTCACCCACCTCTTTTCTACTAAGATCTCCTTTTGCCACCCCCTCCCCAAAATACTTCCTGAGATCCATCTGGGTAGCTCTAGGAACTTGTGGGGTGCAGGGTTTACCTAGGAGCCAACCCAGAAGCCACAAAGGGAAGGCCAGAGCTGGGGTAGGAGGTGCTGGACCCTGGGGAGGGGGCAGGCTGCTGTCTCCGTAGGGAGCCAGACAGCTTCACAGCTGCTACAGGAAGGATGAGAGCTAGACTACAGGAAGGACAAGCTGGGGTGGGGAAGAAGTAGAGGAGGCCCAGGAGACAGACCCTCACCAGAGAGGCATCTCCTGGGCAGAGAACAGGATGACCCCATCCCAGGAGATTTGCCAGGGAGAAGGCGGGAATCTAGGGTGGGGCACGGGAGAGTTGTCCAGCGGAAGCTGGGGGGAGGGCTCCCAGCCCTGCTTTCTCGCAGTGGGTGCTCTTCTTGGCAAGTCAGTTCCTGTCCCTTAAGCTGAGGCTGCAGTGTCTGCCCCCCACTTGGATTCCTAGGGTGCCTGGGACCTGAGACCACCCCTGCCCCAGCCTTGCTTTCCTGGACTGCCCCCACCCACCCAGCCCGACAGCCCGCCCCCAGGTCCCCTGTTGGTGAGTTAAAATTAGCTCAGTGCCCAGGCTAAAAATAGCCCCTGCCCAGCCCTGAGGCTGCTGGGCTGGGGGAGGGGAGTCCCTGAGGGATGGGAAGATGGTGGGAACCAGGGATTTGGATAGTGAGCTTGCCAGACAGAACTTTGAAAGGCTGGGACTGGGGCCCTGCCTTTGAGATCAGACCCTCCAAGCACTCCCGGGTGATGAAAAGAGGCTGCCATGGGAGGGGGCGGGACAGAGAGAGGCCCAGGAGCAGTGGGGAAGGGAGCAGGCGCTGCAGAAGGGGCTGTGAGAATTGGGCTTCGTGTGGGACAGGGGAGAGGGAATGTGAGGCCATGGGCTCTGCTTTGGCTTAGACTTTCTAGGGGTAATGCTCCCCACATCCTTGTCAAAGGTAGGGCTCACTGTGTGAACCGCAGGAAAACGTCTCTCAACCCCCTAGCCTGGGTGTTTGGGGGAGTCACTGCGTTCACCTTCCCACCCCATCTCCTGCAGCTCCTCAGCATATGTATCCGCTTCAAGCGGAGAGGTCCCAGGGCTGAGGTTCAGAGAGAGAATGACAAGGAAGGTTGTGAGCTCTGGGGCAAGGGTGGGAATTGAGGCAGGACCAGGGATTCAGTTGGGCAGCCTGGTCCTCAGTGGTCCCCTCCGCCTCCTGTCAGGGCCTGCCTGCCCTTGAGAGGTGGGGCAGAGCCCAGAGCCTCAGCAGTGGAGGTGCTCCTTCCTGAAGCCATGCCTGGGCCCAGTCTAGGCCCCCAAGGGCCACCCTTCCTCTCCCTGCCCTCGCCCTGGGGGGGACCTGCCCTGCCCTTGTCTGTTTCTTGGTGGGACTGCAAGTTCTCAGAGGAGTGGTATCCCGTCAAGTTATTCCCCCAACGTCAGGCCAAGCTGGAGTCCTGTGAGCAGTTGTTGAACCTGTCTCTGGGTCTCTGCCTGCTTCTCTCTGAATCTTTGTCTCTGTCTGGTCCCCCACCTCTCCCTCTCTCCTCTGGCCCTCCCCTTGTATGTCTCTGTCCCACACTCTGCCTTCTGACCTCCTTGCCTCTTTTTCTCTGTCTCCATTCCTGTCCGTGTGTCTGTCCCCCTCTGCCACCCTCCTCTGTGTCTGTCTCACCCACGCCTCCTCTCTCGTTAGTGAGCAGGCTGCTGAGGCCGCCTGACTGTGGGGGTGACAGGTGGATTGGATTGTCACCCCCTCCCCCAGCGCCTGCTGCTTATTTCATGCCCTGCAGCCCAGCCACAGGGAAGGGGCGGGAGGAGGGATGACAGCTGTCTCCAGCGCCTCCTGCCTTCCCCTCCAGTCCACAGCCTGCAGCCCCGAGCAGCCTGGGAGGGAGGGATGAAGGGCTGCCTAATGAGAGCTCCTTTTCTCACCCTGTGGAAGAGCAGGTTGAACCCCATTGCTCTGTGACATGGGGCCACTCACTCAGCCTCTCTGGGCATCTGCTCCATTTTGACCTGTGCTGGTGTGGGAGCTCTTGAAGCAGATGCTCCGCAGTTCCTCTGAGCCTCGGGGCCAGTGGGATAGAGGGTGGATGTGGGTGGAAAGGTGTAGGGGGAGAAGGAAAAGTAGGTACTGCCCTGCCAAGAACAGGAGAGAGGGGTGGAGGCTAGCCATTGGAAGGAGTTCTCCTGCAGCTCCCAGAGGGACAGCCCTGCTCAGCCCTGCTGCAGCTGCAGCGCCAGGGAGGCTGCCCTGACCGCTCCCCCTCAGCCCCCGGCCCCCCCTGGCCCCAGGCCACCCTCACACAGGAACTGAGATAGCATCATTCTGAAACCTGAGAATGGTTTGAATATTGCTCAGGTACCAAGAGGTGTTACATTGGGGGAGGCAGGGGCTTGCTTCTTCTCCCATGCCCCCTCCAAACCAGTCCCCCTTTAGGGTACATTTGCATGTCATTTGTACCTCATTTGCAACCTGCAGGTTCTAGTTGGGTCTGTCCCTGGGGTCCTTCTTGATCCTCCATGGTCTCTGGTTCCCTCAGCTCTCCTTCCTTGCTGAGGGTGTTTTCAGATAGGCCTCCTGCCCTGCATCCTCACTGCTCTCCATTTGCAAAGGCTTCTCCTCAGCCACCCTCCTCCACAGAGGTGGGTCTGTGCCTGCCCCCACCCCACCACCTAGGAGGTCCATCCTGCCCTGTCCACAGTCAGGCAGCCAGAGCCTTCAAAGGGGTGCTAGATGCTGGCAGCCCAAGGAGTCATAGCTATGGCCTGAGGTCAAGAGTGGGCAGCCCTAGGACCATCAGAGCAGGAAGGCCACCCTTGCCAACCCCCTGTCTCTTCGGCAGCCCAAGCCCTCCAAGCCTTGGGCTCCAGATACCAGGCAGAGTGACGGCTACAGAGTTAGAAGGGAAGCAGCCAAGGGCCAGGTCGTCTGAGAAGGCTTCCTAAAGGAGGAGTTGGCCGGAAAGGAGAAGAGGAATGGGGCCAGGCCAGACTGGGGAGGAGAGACTCACATCTGGAGAACAGATGCCCAGGCCTCTGGCTCCTGGCAGTTGGTTAGGTAATTAGGCAGAGGGCTAATTAAGGAGGTCCAGGTGTTCATTAAAATCTCCCTAATTGGGTAGGAGGGAAGCTTGGACAGGATAGACCTCCACACCTTGGATAGGGTCAGTTTAGGGTTCTTTATGCCCACCTAGGCCTCAGCCACCCTGTCTTCCAAAGTCACGATTGAGTTCATGTTCTTGCCCCAGGGCTTTCAAAGACCCTGCAACAATGTGGAATGGACAGCTGAGGGGAAAGAGGTTAGTACAGACTGAGCCTGCTTTGTGGGCGGGTTTGTGATTAGATGGGGGGGGGCTGCCCAAGGCAGGGGCATCTCCTCCTCTGGCAGTGTGGGCATAGAGGGAGCAGCAATGGGATAAGGGCCCTGGGAAGCAAGGAATTATAAAAAGTGCTTTGGGCTACCTTGACAGAGACTGAGGACAGATGGGCCTGGTCTTTTTAACCCTGATATCTCTCTACCAGAGGATGCTCAGTGGGTCTCTATGGCTTCTCTGCCTTCTCAGCCCTGATCCCTCTTGCATCCCAGCTCCCCCAGCATGAGGCGGGGGTGGGGGGGGCGGTGTAGGAGATCAGCCAGGGAGCTGGTTGCCAGGCGACAGTTGCCTAAGCAACCCCATCCTCTCCATCTCCATGTGCTCAGGGCTGCTCCTTAGAAGACTTTAGAGTCTCACCCTCTGTACCAGCCAACCTGAGGGTAGGGAGGGTTGAGGACTGGGGTAGCAGGGGTGTTTGGAGGGTGGGTGGTATCCAAATGGACAATCTTCAGGAACAGCTGGGGAGAGGAAGTATTCTAGCTTCATAGAAGATAGAGTGAGAGGAACTGGTACTGCAGCAGGACTGACGGAGGTTAGACTGCAAGAAGGCCTTCTCATAGAGTCACAACAATGAACTCGTCTTTTCTTCCTTTCAACAGACATTATCTGAGCTCCTTCTTACAGGAGATAGAGTAGTGAAAAAGATAACTGTGATTTCTGCCCTCATGAAATTTCAGTCTTATTAGGGGATCCAGGCATTAAATAGAAGCATGGAATTATGATTATTTACAATTGTGGTAAGTGCTAGAAAGACTGTAAAAGTGACTTTTCTGAGGGTTGTGAGAACAAAGAGAATTTCTCTCCCAACTTGAAGGAAGAGACAGTGTTGGTCATAAGCTTACAGAGGTTACATCTCAGCAAGGATGTACTTATGAACAAAAGGGTGGGGAGATAGTAAAATGGGAGCAGGAAGGTAGCTGCTGTAAGCCAGAGGAGTGCAGTAGTTATTGCACTTACCAGTCTAGATTTGGGTTTTCACGGCTGGGCCAGAGAATCTCATTTAAGAAGCCAACTCTTCATAGCCCCCTCCCCTTGCCCAGTGTGTTCCCTCCTCACCTTCCCTGCCAAAGCCCACACCACTGCAGCTCTAGAAAGCATAGTCTTTGGATTGCTGTGGGAAGCAGGGGAGCTGAAATCTTTGGGCTGGAGCCTTAGCAATGGGAGTTTGGCAGAGATTGGGGTAACAGGCAAGGAATGGGGTAGCTGGAGCTGATTTGGGTCCTGGGTGTCTGTTGGGCTACTCAGGGCTGGCTGGACTGCTGTTGATGTTGCCCTGGGGTATGTGCAGGGGGGACAGTGAGAGGCCCAAGGCCCATGGAGCACCTTGAGAACAAGGAGGAGAGGAAGGAGAGGAAGAGGGTGGGAAGAACAAGAGGGGTGGAGGGTCCTTTGAGGAATGGGCAGAGAGCTGCATTTTTTCTGTAGCTATCTGGGTAGAGCAGAGGCTGTCTTTCCAGCTGGGTTGGGGAAAGCCTGAGGGACAGTCCTGGTAATGGGGCAGGTGGAGAGGGGTACTCCTCCCAAGTCCATAGATACCCCATCTTTTCTCTCCCCCTTCCCTCCATGCAAGATGCCAAGGCTGAACTTTGGCATCTACTGTGGTCCTTAGAGGCCGTGTTGAGTAGGGCTGGAAAGGCTCCAGGGAACCTCACCGGCACTCCAATTGGCTGGGGTAGGGGGTGGTTCTCTGTCATCAAACACCCCAGCAACACCTCTGCTCAGGTTGGGGTTGGGGGTCAGACAGAGGCTGGGAGCCCACCTCCCTGGACTCTGCAGTTGGGTCTCTGGGTGGGGCCTCAATGGAGGGGAACTCTGGAGGGGAGGGCTGGCCTTCTCTGGTTCAGGCTCCTCCCAGGACCCAAATAGAGTGGCTTTAGAAGCATGGGCCCCATGCTCACTACCCTCCTCCAACATCTTCCAGAATGTTCTACCTTTGATGCAAGGACTCCTAGAATAACAGAACTGGAGAGGCCGTGAGGTCATCCTGTGTTTCCATCCTTGGCCCTTCCAGTCCTTGCAGGCTTGCCTAGCCTGTATGGGCACTGCCCACACCTGAGAGCATGCACTTTTCTGGCTCTGGCTGTACTGCCATCCCTGCGTCCCCTCCCATCCCACGGTGCCTCCTGGAGTTGGGCAGTGCAGGGCTCCGTTTCCTATCCTGCCTCTGGAGTTGCAGCTGTTGACCAGTGGGCTGTGAGGAGGTTATAGATGTACTGAGATGGTGATTTCTCTGCCTGGTGCTTGTGACCCCCTGCTGCCAGTGTCCTCGACAGTCTACGTCATTTCGCCCTATATTTTCTCTGTGTGCCTCTAGGTGCTGAGTTGGGAAGCACTACTCTTAGACTAGACTTGGCCCATATCTCTAGAGTAAGAGTCGGCAAACTCTGACCTGTGGGCCAAATCTGAGCCATGCCCATTTTTGTAAATACAGTTTTATTGGGTCACTGCCATGCTCTTGCTCATTAGTTTACACGTTGCCGTCAGCTGCTTTCATGCTACAATGGCAGAGTTGGGTAGTTACAACAGAGACTTTGTGGTCTGCAAAGCCTGAAATATTTACTCTCTGGCCCAAACTTGCTGTCCTCTGGTCTAAGGGAGTGGTTGGTTTGTTTTAAGCAACAAAATCCTTTCTTCAAACAAAAACTATAGACCGAGGCCCACTGAGTAAACTGATAAGTGTGGAGGACGCCTGGTGAAGGGAGGTAGGTGTTCTGCAGCCCTAGCCCCCACTACAGACTCCAGGCCCCAGAGTTCCATGAGTTGAGTGTGAGAACCACTGCTCTAGGCCTGCTTTAGTGTTCCTTTTTTTTTTTTGAGACAGAGTCGCACTCTGTTGCCCGGGCTAGAGTGCTGTGGCGTCAGATCAAGTGATCCTTCTGCCTCAGCCTCCCAAGTAGCTGGGACTACAGGCATGCGCCACCATGCCCAGCTAATTTTTTTTCTATATATTTTTAGTTGGCCAATTAATTCATTTCTATTTTTAGTAGAAGCGGGGTCTTGCTCTTGCTCAGGCTGGTTTCGAACTCCTGACCTTGAGCGATCCTCCTGCCTCGTCCTCTCAGAGTGCTAGGATTACAGGCGTGAGCCACCACCACGCCTGGCCTGCTCTAGTGTTCTTGAGCCAGAGACACCCCATCTTGGCACCGGGAACCATGCTTCTAGGCCAGAGGGCAGCTAGAGGGCCCAGGTGTCTCTACTCTGAGCAGCCTCTGGGGAGAAGAAGGGAACATGGAGTGTTTTCTAAGACCCAGACCCTTAGAAACCATGAGATCCATATACTCTGTTTGCCCTAGAGCCTGAGAGCAGCAGTGACTGTGGGGCAGAGTCCTGGGTTCTGGCATGAGTTCCAGTGGTGACTGGCTGTGGCACGCTGTTGCCTCAGGTAGACAGCATTGCCTCATTTTGAGGGTGGGACTCGGATGCTGCCAGCCTCTCACAGGGGTGCTGTGAGCCTACCCTGTGTGCCTAAAACGCAAGACTAAGGAGCAAGCTTAGGGTCCTCTTGTGATCCTCCCCTCCAGGAGGCTGTGCAGAAGGTGTCTTGCAGACCATGAACTGAGCGCTGATCCCAGACCGTTCATGAGCACAGTGTAAGGCGTGCCGAGACCCACGACCCAGCAAGCCCCTCCCCTCCCCAGCACTGAGGAGCCCGGAGAAGATGGGGAGGAAAAAGATCCAGATCCAGCGAATCACCGATGAGCGGAACCGACAGGTGAGGAGGTCCTAGAGTCCTGTGGAGGGGTGAGGGCGGGGAGCTGGCTTCTGCCTCTGCTCCTTCTAGCACTCCAAGAGGTCTTCCTGGAAGAGGGGGGACTCCAGACGCTTTTACAGAAGGGGAAGGTCAAGGTTGGGAGGAGACCAGCCCCCACCTCCTTGCAGCTGTTGGAGTGCTGTGTCCCAGAACTCTGAGGCTCATCTGCTGCTGCAAGCAGATGGCACTGTGCCCCTGTCCGGGAGCCACATGCAAGGCTTAGGCCACACCTGGGCACACCCCTTTCCCCAAATGAGCGCTTCCCCTCTTGACCTTAGGAGGCCCTTCTACTCTTCTCCACTGACCTCTTCGTAGCCCCCAGCGCGGAGGTGTAGAGTTCTGTCCGTCTGAATCCTCTCCCTTCAGCGAGCTGGCTCTGGGCTGTACCTCAGCCGTGTGTTGGTGGAGGATTGCTAGCCTGCTCCTTCCCCAGACCAGGGCCTCCTGAGAGCAAGGGCTGTGTCACCCTGAGAATGGGGGCGCCTGAGGGCAGGGGCTGTGTCTGGCTGCCTGTAGGCTGGGACTCCTGGGCAAGCCTTGACTAAGCCAGACTTAGCTACCCACCCGCCTTTCTGCAGGTGACATTCACCAAGCGGAAGTTTGGGCTGATGAAGAAGGCCTATGAGCTGAGTGTGCTCTGTGACTGCGAGATTGCACTCATCATCTTCAACCACTCCAACAAGCTGTTCCAGTATGCCAGCACCGACATGGACAAGGTGCTGCTCAAGTACACGGAGTACAACGAGCCTCACGAGAGCCGCACCAATGCCGACATCATTGAGGTGGGCCCACACACCCCGACACCACCCTCGCATCCACATGTACACGTGCCCACGTAGCAGGTACCTGTGGACCTGCCTGTGCGCACGCACCTGTGTCCCTTGACCCTTGCAGCCCCTCACCTGTGTGCACACACTGTTAAACCTACATTTTCTCATGCAGAACCTGGGCCCGAGGAGGAAGGAGGGGCGCACCGTACAGGTGAACAGGCTGCCACTAGGCTGCCTGGCTGTCGGGAGGGGGCTGCCCACCCAGCCCACTGCCACCCCCTCTCGAAGAGTCTGTCTCCACCTCTGTGAGGCGTGACATAACCTCTCTCTACTCTGTCTCCTCTCTCATTCTCTCTTTCCCCTTTTCTCCTGTCTTTTGGTCTGCTCCTGCATCTGCCTCCTCCTTTTTTTGTCTCCGTCTTTGTTTCCATCTCTCCTGCTCTGTCTCTGTCCCTTTGTGGGTCCCTGTGGTTCTATTTTCTGTTTCAAAGAGAGCCGACATGGTGAACTGTTGAAGGACACGAGCTTTGGAATTCAGCTCTGGCCCTTCCTGGCCAGGTGGCCTTGGGCAGGTGTGTTGGCCTCCCTGCACCTTCGTGTCCCCTTCCACAAATGGGGCTAGTGCCTGATTTGAAAGGTGCTGTGTGAATTGAATGTTCCTGCTTCTCACACTGAGGTGCATGCACCTTGGGAGCACAGAACTTGAGGTGATGAAGATGGTGCCTGGGAAGCCACAGGCCTACTCAGAGATTTAGAGGAAAGTCTCTTAGTTTTTTGTTAGAGAAAACAGATTTACTCTAGACTAGAATGTAAAATTGCATTGATTTTAAAGACAAAGCAAGTATCTTTCAGGGTATTTTGAGCACGGAAGGGGCAGCTTTGAGGTCTACTGCAGACCTACCAGGTATGCCTCCACCAGGGTATGTGCTTGTTCCTGCTTTGCTTTTCTGCCTCTTTTTTCATCTCTCTGTCTCCATCTCTCTTCTTCTCTCTGTCCCCCATTTCTCCTAAGCAGAGCCCGGGGATTGGGATGGGAAACCACCCCAACTACCTCCCCCCGGGAATGATCGGTACCTTCTGGCCATGGCTCCCCACAGGGTGGTCAGGCAGGGGCTGGCCCAGGGTACCAGCCCCTCAGCCCATCCCTGTGGAGCCCCCTTCCTACCTGCACCTTGGAAGTAATATCTCCATGTAGAGTGCGTCCCTGTTCTGGGCCCACCTCCCACGTGATCCCTGTATTCTGATGCTTCCCCCACCAAGCAGATCTTTACACGGTGCCCGGGGAGGCACTGTCAGTGGGGAGGGGCAGGCAGCACCAAGGGAGGGGGTCGGGGAGATGCTGGGACCCCTGAGGGAGGAGGTGGGGGGAAAAGTAGGGGATCTCAGGCAAGGGCCTTAAGGAACTCAGGGAAGGCGGGCAGGACCCTCACCCGGCTGATGGTAGTGGTGCGGTTACAGACCCTGAGGAAGAAGGGCTTCAACGGCTGCGACAGCCCAGAGCCCGACGGGGAGGACTCGCTGGAACAGAGCCCCCTGCTGGAGGACAAGTACCGGCGCGCCAGCGAGGAGCTGGACGGGCTCTTCCGGCGCTATGGGGTGAGCCCCACTCACTCTCTCTCTGTTGGCCCCCCCTTCCGGCCCCTTCCCCCCCAGGCGCTGCACAAGAAGCACAGGGAATGTGAGAGCCCTGAGGTGGACGAGGTGTTTGCCCTGACCCCCCAGACGGAAGAGAAATATAAAAAGATAGACGAGGAGTTTGATAAAATGATGCAGAGTTATAGACTGGCCGTGAGTAGTCGCATGGAGGAGAGCCTCCCTGTGCTGCATGGTGTGGCTTCGCGCCCCGCCCCGGCCCTCGGCTGCCTCTGATGGATGTTCTGCTCTGAGCCATGCTGGGGCTGTTAGTGACCACTGAGGTACCTCTGGCCTTGGCCTTGGTCGTGGTAAACCTGTGACCCTTGCGGAGACTCATCTTGGATGGAGCATAAGCCAGAGAGGCCTGCAGTGTCCCCCTCACCAGCAAGAAGTATGTAGATGACATAAGCTCCTTAGAGGACAGGAAAGTAGAGTGTGCTCTCTGTCCAGATGTTTTTTGGGGAGAGGTCCCCTGGGGCCTGCTCTCATGCCCCAGCCAAAGGGATTCAGCATCATTTAGGGGAAAGCAGTGAGCCCTCTGTAGCAGGCTAGATGTCCCAACCCACCATGCAGGCCTTTAACAGCTGTGTATGTAGATTTGTACTCAGGGCCTCTAACCTGCTCCCAGTGTGTCCTGCCTGGCTGAGGACTAACCTGCCTCCACTAGGGGGTGTCCCTGGTCCAGTCTGCAGTGAGCAGAGCCTTGTTCTCATTCCCTGGGCCAGACAGAGCTGGATCCCAAAGTTTTTCCTTGCTGGGAGTGGCAGGCAGGACTCCAAGAGGGCCCAGGGCAAAGAGCTCGAGCTGCTGGCCCTAGGATGCACAGCCCAGAAATGAGAAGGACCCTTGCCTGCCCTCCCAGGCTTAATGGGCTCAGGGTAAGGGTCAGCCTGGTCTGACCCTGCCCCTCCATCTTTCTGTCTAGTCAGCTGTCCCGGCCCCCAACTTTGCCATGCCTGTCACGGTGCCCGTGTCCAATCAGAGCTCACTGCAGTTCAGCAATCCCAGTGGCTCCCTGGTCACCCCTTCCCTGGTGACATCATCCCTCACGGACCCGCGGCTCCTGTCCCCCCAGCAGCCAGCACTACAGAGGAATAGCGTGTCTCCCGGCCTGCCCCAGCGGCCAGCTAGTGCAGGTAAGTGGGTTGGGAGGTGGCCGGGGGAGGTGGAGACGAGGGGTGATGGGGACTTTGGGATTCCATTTCAAACAGCAAGTATTTCTCTTCGCCCACCACAGCGTTCCCTCATCTGTGTGGCTCCTCCTCCTCCTGGGGTCCCCTCTTCCTGTTCAGTTTCCAGTGCTGGCTCTGGAAGGGGGATAGTCTGTCAGCTGTCATGGTTCTGTTTCTCCTGCAGGGGCCATGCTGGGGGGAGACCTGAACAGTGCTAACGGAGCCTGCCCCAGCCCTGTCGGTGAGTACAGTGTCTTCCATCTAAAGGCAGGGAGGTCTGCCCGCTTGGGCGCCTCAGGGGCCCAAGAACCAAGAAGGACCTAGATCAGAGGAGAGCAAAATGCCAGGGCCTGGACTGGATAAAGAGGCAGAGATTTTTAAGCCCATGGACTTTGCTATCTGTAGCAGTGCTTGATGTGAATGATCAGCAGAGATGTAGGCTCAGGGAATTCTGGGCAAACTGTGAGAATCAGCCAACATTTCTAGTTGGAGGGGAAGATCCAGGTTTTTCCAGTTGTATAGGGGCATCTGGGTGGGATCTGGAGGGTGAGAATGCCTGGCATTGCCTAGACAAACAGTAGGCACAGAATCACACACACGTGCATTCCCACTCTTGCAGAAATACCCAGGCATTAGTTGTACACTTGTGAGCTCACATACATAAGCCACAGAAGAAAGGCTGCTCCTCCTGCCCCACCCTCCCCAGCAGCTGACAGCCCCTCCTGCCCTGTGCTGTTGTCCGACTGGGTGACTGTGACTTCGAATGTCACCATTGACGTCACCCTGACATTCCTGCCATTCCCAGAGTGATCTGGGAATTGGGATAGAGGCAGGCACACACTTCCAGGGCAATTCTCCTAGGGGACAGAGCAAGGTGGCGATTATGACTGTGGTCACCCCCATATCCTTGGACCTAGAATCCTCAGCTCAGCCTCAGGCACTGTATAATACTTCCCTGGCAATAATTGTGTACTGGTGTGGGGAAATTGGAGGAATGGGTGAATACCCCTCCCTCTCCAAGGAGGGGGCCAGAGAAATGCTTGCACACTTTAAGGAAAAGTAGAGGCCCTTGAGTTCTGCATGTAGAAAGCAGGCGAGAGCCCTGGCTTGGCCTCCAGCCAGCTGTGTGGCCCTGGACAGGTCATTTTACTTCTCCCAACCAGGCTCTAGTTTCTTCTTCTGTAAACGGGGCTAATGATACATGTCCTGTTCATCTGGCAGGGTTAATGTGAAGATTAAATGAGATAATCCGTGTGCGAAAGGTCCGTGTAGATTGTGGAGTGGTGACCAAATGTAAAAGATAGTTATTATGCTTGTTATTACTGGTCTAATTATGGTGGTAACTGTGTTATCTGACTCCTAGTACCAGTAACACCATCACCACCGGTGAATGGCTTGTTTCCTCCAAGCTGCAGGTAACTTGTCATGTGCCGATACCCAGCTCATGGCAAAGGGAGCAGGCTGAGTCATTGGTTATTTGTCCTGGTGACCAGGCTTCTCACTTAGGCCCAGATTCCAGGCTACCACCCCTTCCCCATCCTGGTCATTGTGGGTCCTGTCCGGGGCAGATGGTGGGAACTGAAAGTGGCAGACTTGCTACCTGTGGAAACCAAAGAAGAGCAAAGGCAGGGAGAGGCTTGGCTGCAGAAGAACCTCTTGGCCTCTGTTGCTTTCTAGTTCTTCCCACCAACCTTGGAGTCCCACTACCTAGCCCCATCACATGTAGCTTGGAGGCAGGGAAATAAACCCAGTGATTCAGGAGTGAGGAGTGTTCTCTTCTCCTTATTCCCAAGACATGAAGTTTTTGGAAAGCTCTGCATCCACACCAAGCCTAAGCATATCTTTGAGAGGTTCTCGGTGACAAGAGTATTGGTATGGGGAAGTTAATAGGACTGAGGGGTAGGCCTATGGTTTTCCTTCTACCCTCATTTTGTCACTTCTCCAGGCAATGGCTACGTCAGTGCTCGGGCTTCCCCTGGCCTCCTCCCTGTGGCCAATGGCAACAGCCTAAACAAAGTCATCCCTGCCAAGTCTCCGCCCCCACCCACCCATAGCACCCAGCTTGGAGCCCCCAGCCGCAAGCCTGACCTGCGAGTCATCACTTCCCAGGGAGGAAAGGGGTTAATGCATCACTTGGTAAGTGGGTGCCTGCGCCAAGGGCAGGGGGTGGGGAGTGGGAGAGCACAGAGAGGGGGAGGAGCAGACTTCTAGCAGGAGAGGTGAAGGTCAGCCAGCAGTTAGGACTTCCCGAGAGAGATAGGGAAGCATGGCTTTTCATGAGCTCTTTCTCCCCAGAGGGCCTTTTAAGAGATTGGTACCCAGAAAGTACCAGCCTAAGGGCAGTAAAAAGGGACATGACGTGGGAGAGAAGCTTCTGTGGTGGGGAGGATAGTAGGAAGGATTTGCCATTATAGCAGGAGGGATGGGGATTAGCTTGTGAGGATTTCCTAACCGGTAGAGACTGGGATGTAGCATCTTCTGGAAATCAGTCAGGACAGTGAAGAGCTCTGTCTTCGTAGGCTGGGGAGAGCCATCTTGCTCTTTTACAGAGAGGTGGATGGACTGGCTGTGGGGGTAGAGGTGTGGGGGAGGGCAGAGGCCAGAGACTGAACATCTCCTTGGTTTCATTTCTGCTCTCAGACTGAGGACCATTTAGATCTGGTAAGTGAGGCTGTGAAACGTTTGCTGTGGCTTTGCGCTGCGGTCCACTGGCATGAAGTATGAGTGTGCCCTTGTTCTCTTGCCTGCGTGTGTACTGTGCGTCATTGGTTTATTTGGTCGTTTGCCAGGAGCTGTGTTCAGTGCCAAGTGGGACACAGGCAAATGGGGTGCAGGCGAGAGGTTAGACGTGCATGTGTATGTACCTGTGTGTACATGGATGTCTTCATGCGATGTGACATTCATATGGACACACCGTTCTCCGTGTGTATGCATATGTGCAAGGGGGTGTGGGCCAGCCCCCAGCCTTGGGGTCCCAGCCCTGCTGCCCGGGATTAGGCCTTTGGACCAGGGGGTTGGATCCCACTGGTTTTCTGATTCCACTTAGGCCCACACATCCCAGGTCAGGGACCTCCTTAGGAGGGGTGCCAGCTAGACAGTGACGTTGGTTTCTCAGGGGAAGCTGAGGCCTAAGCCAGGGCTGGAGTTGTCCTTCTTAGGAGGTGCTTCCCTGCCTCCCCTCTGTCTCCTGTGCTCCCCCTACACTCAGCCCGTCCCACGGGCACTCAAAGGCACACACAGCCACTCTCTTTTTTCCTCTCTCTCTCACACTTACATACTCACCCTCAGCCAGGAGTGGGGCGGGGGCTCCTCCCTCCCCAACTCCCTGACGGGAGGCCAGAGAGGCTGGAAAAGGCAGGCAGGCTTTGGCGGCCAACACGGCGGCAGTTTCGGCCCCAGCGTGGAGTTGGAATAAACAAGTGACTCAGCGGCAGATGGAGCTGACAGCCCCCCACACGTGTGTGCATACGCGCAGGCACACGCCACGCCAGGCTCCACATTCCCCTCACACATGCCAGCACGCCTCTCCCGGGGCGTGTGCTGCGGCGTGATGGATGGAGAGTAGACTCCAGAGAGATGAGCCAGGCGAAGAACGACGTCTCCCTTCTCTCAGTCTGCCCCGGGAGACAGGGCCAGTGTTGGTGTTGGGGCCACCGGGCCAGCACCTGTGTCTTCCTCTTTGCATGTGTGTAGGCGTGAATGAATCTGTGTGTGCACGTTTCTCTTCATGGTCTCGGCGTCTCTAAATGCACCAGTGCGTGTTTGTGTACCTCACGGGCCTCTGTGCTAAGGCACCCAACCTTGGCGTTGGCATTCAGGGACCCCATCTCAGCCCTGGAATGGAGGGCACAATGGTGGCTGGCCCGTCCACCAGTCACCTCTTGACAGATAGTTTTCTCTTGCAGAATAATGCCCAGCGCCTTGGGGTCTCCCAGTCTACCCACTCGCTCACCACCCCAGTGGTTTCCGTGGCAACGCCGAGTTTACTCAGCCAGGGCCTCCCCTTCTCTTCCATGCCCACTGCCTACAACACAGGTGAGTATTCATGTGACGTGTACGTGGTGTGCACTTGGGCTTGGGGCAGAGGAGTGACCAGAGAAGGGAGCGTTAGATATCTCCTGGGCAGGCCCCAGTCTGAGGAAGGCCTGACTTGGGGGAGCCGCCCCTAATAATAGTTGCCAGAGTTAGCAAATAAAAACATAGAATACCTAGTTAGATTTGAATTTCAGATAAAATGATGTTTTATTTTTTAGTGTAAGTATGTCTTTGGGATATACATATACCGAAAAATTACTCATTTTATCTGAAATTTCAAATTTAAATGGGCATCTTTTATTTTTAATAAAGGACCTAGTGGAGAGGGGAGGCCCGTCCTCAGGAAGCCTCCAGGCTGAGGAGGAGATAGGACAGAGGCGGGCTGAGCAAATGATTCAGGTCTGAGGATTGGTGAGGGGACATGGTCAGTCCAGAAAGGCTTCCTGGAGGAGAAGGAATGAGGGAGAGTAGAGAGAGGGAGGCTGAAGAGGCCACAGAGGAAGCATTGTCAGTGTCAACTTGCCAGTGTCCTAGGAAAGCCAGGTGGGGGCTCCAGGGCAGGGGAGGGGGAGGAAAGGGGTCCTTCCCTCTGATTCTGGCTTGGTGCTAGAATGATGGGGGAAAGGAAGGAGGAAGACGAATGAAGGCTGAGGGGAATCTGATGGTGAAGAGCCACTTGAGGACATGGGAGAGGTCTCTGGGTAGAAGAATTCAGACAGGACACCCAGTGCCCAGGCTATCTTGGGTCCCCAGGACAGTGTCATTCACTCAACATCTGCCCAGGAGCAGGCTGTGACACTCTCAGCCATCCTTGCCTGCTGTCCAGGCTGCTGTCAGGAAAGACTTCCCAGTGGGGAAATGTCTTGTCACCTTGGTACAGAGCATTGATGTGGCCGGGGTACCTGGGCTCTTTCCAGCGGAAGCGACCTCTGTCTGCCTTCCCCCAGTTCTCTCACGGGAATGGCTCGCATTAGGGCTGTTCCTATGACCACATCAGACTAGACCAGAAGAGTCAAACTTCTCCCTCTTTCCCAAATCCCCATACTGGAGTTGAACCATGCTGGGCATGAGACACCCACACAAATACCCATGGAATCTCATCTCCCCCGTGTGTAAAAGGCCAGCACCCAGCCCCATGCATAGGAGAGCCTCTCATGGCAGGCAAGAGGGCTGAAGAAACTGCCTCCTGCTGACGGGCCACACTTTGGCGCGTGCGTCCGAGTATAGATTTACTGCCCAGGTGTCCGTAAGCCCGTTGTCCGGCGCATGTGTGCCCACTCCCAGGTTATCAAGTCCTCGCTGCTCACAGAGGACTGCTTCTGGAGCCACGCCCTGTGGGCCAGTCTCCGTCTATGAGAGGACTGACTGGACAGGGGGTCTATGGGGCTCTTCCAGCCCTGCCACTGCGGCTCTGGGGCCACACTAGGAAATCTGGCTGCCTGGGCAGGCAGTGTGGGAGCAAGGACAGTTAGCACAGGGCAGCTCAGACCGTTGTTCAGGATCTGTTGTTAATTTGGGAATCCCACAGTGGTGGTTTTCTGCCATCTTCTCGGGTCACAGTCTTTGTGAAGCAGGAGGGAAGTTAGTTGGTGTCAGTGAACCTGGGACAGGTGCTCAGCGAGGCTAGCTTACAGGCTCTATTTGTCACTCTGGTGTGAAAGCAGTTTCTGCCCCTGGGCCAGGCCTTGGAGCCCTGCTGGTAAGTATGTGGGATTCCTCACATCCTCTCAAGCCAAGGGCTCCTGTTCCTCTTGCTGCAGGAACAGCTGCGCAGATCTCAGTTTAAACAGCAGGTGTTTTCAGGTGACCCTAGGTGTATAAACAAAACCCCAGTGAAAACATTGCTGTTTAGTTGTTCACTGCTTATCGTCCTTGGCCCCAGTTCAAGTTCCGGCAGAGGGTGATCTGGCTCTGGTAATGCCTTGTGTAAGGGTGCTGGCCCCTTGTTGATATTGGCTACAGAGGTCTGGCTGTGGTGGCCCTGGGAGCAGACCAAGTGGACTGCCAGGTGCATGGGGGCCATGCTCCTCCTGTCCCTGGAGAGTCAGGCCTCCTAGTAGACAGGGCTGGAGTCTGGTGGGACAGTGCAGGACTGGGAGTTGTGTCTAGCCTTCACTCACTGTGGGGCCTCGAGCAAGGCACTGCGCTGTTCTGGGCTTGGCTTCCTAGTTTGTAAAGCAAGTGTTGGAAATAGTTGATCCTAGGGCCTGTTTCTGCCCTTACGCTGCTTTTTAAATATAAGCATTTCAAAACTCCTGGCCAATGTTAGCAGACCAGTAGCAAGTAGGAACCACCTCTAGAGTGAGATAGAAAGGAAATAAAGGAAACAAAGGGGTCTTGTCTCAGCTTGGCCACTGGCTTTCTGCATGACCTGGAGCATGTTCCTCAAGTGAGGCTGCAGTTGCCTCATTTGTGAAGAATAACAGGTAAATCTTCTGAATATTTACTACGAACCAGACATTGTTTTATATGCTTTGTGTATTAACTTAGTCTTTACAACAGCCGTGAGATGTAGGTAGGATTATTACCTCCAGTTTATAGGCAGAGAGTAAGTAACTTGCCCAGGGTCACACAGCCTAAGTGGAGGTAGCCTAGAAGTATGACCTCATAGCTCGTGCCTGTAACCTTATTGCTGTATTGCAGAGATAATACTATCTTCCCTACAGGAAAACAGAGGGCCTGAAAAAGACTCCCTGAGTAATAGCATATGGCAGAGTGTTGGGGTGACTGGGGGCGCGCTTCCCATCACAGCATGCCCTCCCTCCCACTATCACAGTGCAGCCTCTCTATGGCTCTCAGGCAGGACATTTTCTAAATTGTCCCAAACAGGATGCAGCATGAAACATGTCAGTGCTATGCAAGGTGTGAAATGTTTCATGGTTCTGTTTATTCTGTGGCTGTGTAAATATCGCAGTCTCTTCGTTAAGGTAGACATTTTGGAAGGTAATGAGCACACCCCCCCCCCCACCCCAGGGAGATGTGCCAGAACCTTGGCCACGTTCCCTGCTCCCTGAGTGGCAGCCCCTCTGGCCCAGGGGTGAGAGGCCCGGGTGGCAGACATGCATCCTCTGGGTTTCCGTGTGTGGGCACAGCAGCTCGAACCCTGCTGCTACACATTGAATGTATTGACAGTCTGCAGAGGACTGGGGGCGGTGCGAGAGGTGGGACAGTAGCTGTGGCGATTGGCTTTTGAGGCCCCGTTCGCCAAGCGCTCGCTGTGGCGCCCACCACCTCACACAGGTGACGAGATGGCAGTTAGGCATGTATCAGACCTTCCCCGCTTACCTTTTCTCCCTTCTTTCTCTTTTTATAAAATTGTTACTATAAAAGTGATACCTACACACGATTCAGGAAAAAAAGTTCAACACTATTTTTTAAAAACATCTCTTCATCCTGGTATAAAACAGCACCGCGGGGTTATTATGGCCTGCGTTTCTTTAACTTTGAGTGTCATCTTCATGGATTTTTTTTTGTTGTTTTTTTACTTACCACAAAATGTATCATCTCAGGGTTCTGGGGGCTTGAGGCTAGAAGTCTCACACCAAGGTGTCCCGCAGGGCCATGCTCTCTGTAGGCACTAGGGACGGATCTGTTCCAGGCTTTTCTCCTGTCTTCTGGGAATTCCTTGGCCTGTGGCAGCACAACTCCAGTCTTCACATGGTGTTCTCCCCGTGTTATGTCTCTCTCCACGGAATTTTTGTAGTTTTCTTGAATTCTTCCCCTCTGTCCTTAGCCACCACCTGTCCTCTCATCGCCGTGGGCCTCTGGGCGGTGGCTCCCCATGGGAGCCCTGGGGGCTGTGGTACGGTGCTCTCTCCCTCTAGCGTCACCTCCTGTTTCCTCCCATACAGATTACCAGTTGACCAGCGCAGAGCTCTCCTCCTTACCAGCCTTCAGTTCGCCTGGGGGCCTGTCGCTAGGCAACGTCACCGCCTGGCAACAGCCACAACAGCCCCAGCAGCCGCAACAGCCACAGCCTCCGCAGCCACAGCCGCAGCCACAGCCACAGCAGCCTCAGCAGCCGCAGCAGCCACCTCAGCAGCAGTCCCACCTGGTCCCCGTGTCTCTTAGCAACCTCCTGTGAGTCCCGGGGAGACTTCCCACGTGAAGGTTTGGGAAGGGAGAGATGAGGAGCAGGTAGAGGAGGGTCCTTTTGAGAGCTAGGTTCCCTTCAGGTCCATCTGTCACCAGTGGACATCCCGAGAAGCCGTGTAGTGCACAGCCTGTAAAGTGACAGTGGCAGCCCTGGGGTCCCCTCTGCAGGCGTGGGAGACTCACCCTGAGCCCCTTCCCCCAGCCAGCCCCAGGGTGGAGGTGGGGGGTAGGTGGGGAGCCCTAGGCTGTAGAAGATGACATGGGATAGAAAGAGAACTAATATTTCTCATATCCCTTCTCTTCCCTTCATTCAACCCTCTCTCTTCTGGCCTCTTTCCTGCAACCCTGTCCCCCCCATTCTAACCCTCTGTTCTCTCTTACTCTCTGTCTTGTGACCTCCTATCACTTTTTCTGTCACTCACCCCCTCTGTTTCTATCCTCTATACCCCATCCCCCTCCTCCAGCCCGGGCAGTCCCCTGCCCCACGTGGGTGCCGCCCTCACGGTCACCACCCACCCCCACATCAGCATCAAGTCAGAACCGGTGTCCCCAAGCCGTGAGCGCAGCCCTGCGCCACCCCCTCCAGCTGTGTTCCCAGCTGCCCGCCCTGAGCCTGGCGACGGTCTCAGCAGCCCAGCTGGGGGATCCTATGAGACGGGGGACCGGGATGACGGACGGGGGGACTTCGGGCCAACACTGGGCCTGCTGCGCCCGGCCCCAGAGCCTGAGGCTGAGGGCTCAGCTGTGAAGAGGATGCGGCTCGATACCTGGGTACTGTAGCATCACCCCTCCTGTCCGCCAGTGTCTGCTACACCCAGGGACTGCCCTGTGTGCCCCCCAACCTGTTTGATCTCCCACCTGAGAGGCCTTACGGCCGGCTAGCCCTTCTACCAGCCCTTGGGGGCATCACCGACACCCCTCCACCCCCGCCGAAGGCCATTTCCTCCCTCCCTCCAGCATCAGTCCTTCTGCTCGATGACCTCCTCCCCCACAGCTGGCCCTGCCACTGGCATTCTGGCCCTATGGGGAGAGGGGAGTGGGGGGTGCATGCCCACAGTCTGGGCCACCCCCTCACACCCCCTTCTCCATCTCCTCTCTTCACAGACATTAAAGTGACGGTTCCCACTCCCCTACTCCCAGCCTCCCTGATGAAGAGTTGACAATCTCACCGCCCACCCCCCTGTCCTGGGCTCCTCCCGCTCGACCCCATCTTCCTTTCTTGTGCTCCGTGTCCTGTTGACAGTTACCTTTGTGTATAATTATTATTATATTATTATTATTATTATATTTTTTTTAATTTGGATTCTCGCTTTGGAGAGGGGGATGCTCTCATCCCCTCTTTCTATACCTCCCACCATTTTCATTGGCTGGGAGGGCTCTCTTTTTTGCGGGAAGGGGGGGGACACTTTGCACGTTGTACACATATGCTGCAGGAAGGGGGTGGGGGGCCCGATAGGCCTTTGGGAAAGGACAGGTGCCGAGCCCTGCATGTGGAGCCCTCCCACCCCTCCCCCAGATAGAGGGAAATAACCAAAAAGACTACCAAACAACAAAACCCATATAATAGACTGCAACCCCAAAGTTGGCTTGATGGGTGGGTTTGTGTTTCAAGGGGAAAGTGAGGCAGAGGTTCCAAAAAGTCCCTCTGCTTCCGGGCTGTTGATGAGGCCATACACACATGGGGCAGAATACCCAAGCCTGGTCCCCAGATGCCCCTGCGCACACATGCGACACACTCTCACCAACTCGTGTGTGCTACACCCGCAAGGTGTGTGGGTGCTGGCTGAGCTCTGGGCTGGGAAAGTTGCCTGGGAATCTGAGGACGGGGCAGGGCTTTGACGTGGGAGCCTCTCTTGGAAGCACATTTGGAGAGAAAGACAGAGAGCCATGAGAAGAGGGCTGAGGAGGGCAGAAGGGCTGGGCAAGGGGCAAATTGGGGCCCCCTCCCTTCCCCAGCTTTTTCTCTAAGATATACAGTGCAATAGCTCCCCATCCCTCAATTGACGCCAGCCCAGGGCTGGCCACAGTGTGCAGGGAGAATGGGGAGAGGGACTTTGGTGAGGTGGCTTGGGACAAGAGTCAGCCTGGGGCTTCCCTGGGGTGCCCAAAGGCCAGAGCCCTTTCATCAGGGCAAGTGTGGTGAAGGGACATCCTGGGCCTTGCACGCACACTACCCAGGGGAGAGGACACTGGGTGGTTTGTGGCGGTGGGAGGTCCCTGTGGATGAGGTCCATGGAGGGCCCGCCTCCCAGCCTCCCAAACTCCTCGGCCCTTCTCCCCAGCCCCTCTGGTTAGCTCCTTCCGCACCTCACCCCTCCCCCTGCTCTTGGCACCCCATTGTCTCTTGCTACCTCCTTGTCCCACCACCTCCAGGCTGCATCCCACCTTCCCTCTTGGCTACTGTAATTGTAAATAGCAACCTTTGGAAAACGTTAGCAGTGTAACAGTCCAGGAAACTGTTTTTTTTTGTTGTTGTTGTATTGATATGAAATGAGATTCTATTTTTGTCAAAGTATATTGTAATAATAATGACTCAAACGGCCTGTACTGTACAGACGAGATTCTTCTGCTGTTGTTTTTGCTCCCTTTACCCTCCCCTGAGCCTGCCCCTGTCTGCTGCCTCCTCGGGGGCAGTGGGCAAGGGGCCCAGGGGCAGCCGAAGCTTGGGGTCCCAAGGCCTCAGGCTGGATGAGAGATCAAACTGGAGGGGACAGACCCCCAGCCTGCTCTCCCCCACTGCACCCTGCCCCAAGGAACCTGGCCTGGGTGACATGGGCAGGCAGGCAGGGGTCTGCCCCACTCCTCACACAAGCCCAGCTCCTCTGCCCGAGGGGTGCAGCGCTCCCTTGGGGTTTCCTTCCAGTTGGAGAGTAGTGTCAGACAAGGCCCAGTTTTGTGACAGATGACTGTCTTTGCCCGCCTCTATGCCCCAGCCTCTTGCAGTATTCTAACACTTGAGGCAGGGGAAGGAACCAGAAGCAGAGGGGCATGCATGACCACACATGTACCAAGTGTGTTCATGAGGGCATCTGGTGTTTATATGTCTGAGTGTACCTTTGTATTTATGTGTGTATGTACGGTTGCATGGCTGTACCTTCGTGTGTCTCTGAGCCTGTTTGGGTGTGTTTGCAAATCTGTGTGATTGGAGCTCTAGGGGCCTCTCTGTGTTGTATGGCTGGTGTGTGTTTACAAAGGGGCAGGTGGCTGTTCCAGCTCCACAGCCCTGGCTTCCAGCTCTCTGACCCTCCCTCCCTCCTTCCCTGCTTTCACCCTTGTCCCTGACATGTTCGAAATGCAGTTAGGGGGACTGGCAGTTGGCCCTCTTTGGGTCTCCCTACAGCCCTACCTCTGCCAGGGCCTCCCTCCATGAACCTTTGCCTCCACACAGTTGTCCACGTAGTCCCCCACACCATGACACAATTCCTGGAGTGCCCTTTGCCCCCACCCCAGGCCTGCTTTCAGAGCAAAACTCAAGTTCCTCTTCCTCCCGGAAGCTTTTTCCCCCACTGAGCAGTGATCCTTTCTTACAGCTTACCCCCGACCTGCTGACCAGGGGGGACATGGCACGTTCAGCCTTCCCATCTCTCCTGCAGGTTCCTAGAGGGAGTTTCGAGAACTGATGAGACTTGATCAGGGGCTTGAAAGAAGCCAGGGTACAGTCTGGTACATGTGTGCAGAGCCTTGCCCAGTGCCAGGTGCACAGTAGGCGCTCAATAAATGTTGAATGGGTGAATGGTTGAATGATAGGTGCTCAATAAACGTTGAATGACTGGCCTTCCCTTCTCAGGCTCTTCCCCCTATTAGTCTACCCACTTTGTAGGCCGGGCTTGGCCACCATTAAGCATGGGGTGGGGGTCAGGGCCCCTGCAGTTCATGGTGCAATATTCACCAGTTTTGCCCTCTGCCTCGTAAGGCAAACCTGGCTTTTGATTACCACGTGTGGATGTGTCTGTGTCCTTTCCTCTCTGTCCTTGGGGACAGGGGGTGGTCTGTGAATGAATATGTGACATTTCTGCAATTCAGTATCCTAAGGTTTCTCTTGGGGGTAGGGGCTCCTGGCTGGCCAGATGAATGGGTCCCTGGGAACCCAGACCTCAAATGGGGACTTAATTTCTTCTTCCTCTCACAAGCCAAATTTGCCTCCACCCACTCCCTCTGAAGAACTGGGCATTTGCCAAAGTAACCACTGGAGTCATCCAATGCCCCTCCCCTCCCCAGGTTTCCCACAGCTTTCAGGGACAGTGGGCAAGAGGACCCCCCCACTTCAACAGAACACACCATCCCACACAATAGTGTACTCAATGCAGCAAAACTGACCCCCCCCCATCCCCACTTAACCATCCCCACCTTGGACAGGAAGGAAGTAATGCACCTTCTCTTGCTGATTATTTATTTGTTTGGAGAGACAAAAATGATGTAAAAGTGTATCTAGAAATATCTATATCTCTATATATTTTTAACTGACTCTTTGGAATCCCCTGGGGTGGGGTGAGGGTAAATTTAGGCTTTCACAGAGGGGAGGAGACATGGAGCTTGGGAACTCCTTGTCCTCCCCCTCTGCTGCCTCTCCCCGCCCCCTAAAGCAGTTGGTAGTTTGAATGGGATTTGTATGGGGGGAGGGGGGCTGGAATGTTACATGGAGAATCTGGATTCTCTCCTCTTCCCCATTCAAGTCCCAGGCGGAGGGAGGGCAGTGAGGAAGAGGAAGAGAGGGGCGGGACAGGCCATGGAGGTGCCCCACCCCAAAACCCGACAATCACCCACACTCCTGGGGCTCCTCCTGGGTCCTGGGGCAGGGCGAGTCCAAGTGTGTGGCTGTTGATTTGTTTTCAATATTTCTTTTCGTGCTGTATGGTGATGCTTTCTTAGTATTCTACACAATAAGAAAAGACAAAGTCCTCGAGATTCTTATGAGTTTTGTTTGAAAACTCTTTCACTATATTTGTTGTAAAGAGGTTTACTATTAAAAGAAAAAGAATACACGTTTCTGATACTTCGGCTTGGGTTTTGGTTTCTTTGGTGCGGCCGAGGAGGGGAAGGAAGCACTGGTGTGGCTGCCAAGGTGAGAGGCCAGCCCTTCACCCTAGCAGGTCAGCTTGCAGGGCAGGGTGCTTCCAGGTGTCTCAGGTGGGATTTGTAGGTGAGAATTTCTTCCAGTTGCTCTGTCAGGAGGAGGCAGCCCCAGGACTAAGGAAGGGTTGTCTAGTCAGATGCCACAAGAGGGATCCTGGGACACAAGAAAAGCAGGAATACCACCCAAGGTCAAGTCTGGCATGAAATGGTATTTGGCTTAGGGGTGTAGCACCATGGAGGACCTGTGACTGCTGACAGCTTTCTGCAGCAGGAACTTGCCCAGGCACTGTGTTAGGCACAGACTCCACCTTCATGGTCCTCACAGCGTGCTTCCCTCCAGCAGGGGAAGCTGCCCTTGCTCTGCCTTTCGAAGTGCTTAAACAGTGCCCAGGAGCCTCTCCCTGCCTTCCTCACACCTCCCAAAGCCAGGGTGGGCTGCTCTTACTCCTGCCTCCTCATACCTGGCACAGCCATGCCACAGGGCAGACACAGTGCATTAGCAGGTGTGGCCCACCACTAACAGGGTGTGGCCACTCCTCTGTCCCTAGCCCATGCTAGGCACTGCAGAGGCAAACGTGGAGTGTGAGGGCCCATGTACAATGGTAGAAACAGGCCTACAAATGCCTAAAATCTACATCGCATGGTGAAGGCTGTGGTTGCTGCATGTACAGGCTGCCGCAAGAGCCCCCTTCACTGACATGGGAATCAGGCAAGTCACAGAATGTCTCTGTGCGTTGGGTTTCCCACAAGACCATCCATACTGGTCCTGCTTCCCTCCTAAAGTAATTGCTGAGTTAACCTCACTTCTCCCTCAGCAGGGGCAGAGAGGAACGACGAGCTGAGCAGGAGATCTAAGAGACCTCCGATTATCCCTGCCTAGTATTCATGTCCTTGTGTGGTCTCCTCCCACAATGAATCATGGTTAGTTTCTATCTCTTCTCTCTCCCTCCTAGATGCCATGTTGTGGGACACTTAAGCAGCCCTATGGAGAGGCCCACATGTCCAAGAACTGAGGCTTCCTGCCAACAACCATTTGAGTCAGGTCATCCTCCCTTCTGTCCTTGGAGTTCCCCAGATTCTGCAGACATGGCTACAAGCGAGAACCCACTAGTACAATGTCTACTCTAGCTTCCCCATGCCCATGAAAGAGGAGACCTTTCCTGAGGTGGCCAGGACAGCCCTGACCTAACACCCAAATCATGAGCAAAGCCTCTCTCGTGTACACCTCCTGAATGTACCTCAGACTGCCTGGCCCACTGCTCCTTCCCTATAGGTATCATCCCATGGCATCTTGGTTGGGCATCATTATTGCCCACAAATATTTCCTGTTCTCTTCTCTTCCTGGACACACAAAAAGCTGTGCATCCCAGCCCCTGAGTAGTCAAGCTGGGCCATTGGACTAGTTCTGCCCACCAGACTGTAATGAGAAATACTGTGTCCTTTCTGAAATGCAGCTAGTCCCTGATTCTCCAAGTGCCCTGCAGATGTGGGAACTGCAGAAGCATATGTTGGATGGAGTGCTAAAGATCAAAGCTGCCTAGATTGCCAAGCCACCTTAAGGTGTTTGTCCAGCACCAGAGTGTGAATAGAAAATATTAATAAGTGTGTTGTGTTAAGCTGCAGCGATTTGTGTATTATGCCTGCAATTATAACCTATATATTAATGCAGTATCCATCTCATACTTGAACAACCTTGAAGCCCCATCTACTGCATACTCCTTGGGGTGTGGTACAAAGATCTCTGGACTTGGCATAGTCCAGAACTAGTTCAACTGGTAGTTCTGCCACTTACCAGCTGTGTGGCCTTGGATAGTCATAAATCTTCCTAAGCCTCTATTTCTGTATAACAGAGCTAATACCTGCCTGTTTTAATTCCTCCCTTCCCCTTCTACGATCCATCCTCCCCATCTTTGGCCCACCTCTGATAATCTAAAATCTCATAGTTCTCCACTGCCCATCATAGAAAGTCCAAACTCCTTGGTCTGGCTCCCAAGGCCTTCGAAGAGCCAATACAACCCCCTTTTCCAGGTTTAGTCCATTCCACTCCCTGTGTGTCCCTTGGACTCTAAACAGACCAGACCGACCACTTCTTTCCTTGACAGATCCTTTGTGGTTTGCTCATGCCATCTTCTGTCTGAAATGCACTTATTAAGCACCTATACTGTGTATTAGGCACTGGGGATATAGAAAGGAACAAGACAGCTCCTTCCTCTAGGCAACACACAGTCTAGATGGGAGTAAGAGAAAAGTGAACCAACAATTAACACTTGAGTCCATGTTAAATGTCACATAAGAAGAATGTAAGTGGGCTTTTGGGATCAGAGATAACGCACACTCAAATCCAGACTAGTGGAAATCAGGGAGGCTTCTTAGAGGAGGTGTTTGAGATGGATTTTGTAGACATATAGGTGTTGACTGGGCAAATGAGGGTAGGGAAAGCATTCCTTAGATCAGGAATAACATATAAGGTATGGGGAGACAATGGTGCCTTCAGGAAATCAAACATTATGGGGCAGTTTAAAGACATAGTACCTAGAGCTGAAGAGGTATGCAGAGGCCTCATTATGAAGGGCCCTGATTGCCAAGACTTGGACTTTATTCTGTGGAAGATTTTGTAATCAAAAGATTTTAAGTAGAGAAGGGGCTTGATCAGATTTGCATTTTAGAAAGCTCCAGCCAGTCAAAGCTCCCCCTGATAGTAAAGCTGAAAATCATTTGGATGTAATGCAGCACTGGAGGCAAGTGGCCCAGTCAGGATCCTCTGCAAGTAGAAATAGTGAGAGCCTAAACCCAAGGAAGGCATGGAGAGATGAGTTTAGAAGATATTTCAGAGCTAGAATACTCACTACTGCTACTTGTCAAAGACATGAAAATAAATAAACTTACTTGGGTAAGAAGAGCAAAAAACTGCTCTAACACACCGATTTCTAGCTTTGAAACCTTTCCTATCATTTAAGGTTTCACTCCTACAATCTTCCATCCATGAAACTTTTCCTGATTTCTCTCCCTCCCTTGTCCTGTCCAACTGGCTATGATAGCTTCCAATGACATGTCCTAGGAATCTGCCCCTTCTCATTCTACCTGAAAATGTAGGTACTAGTTTCTAATTTCTCTCTACAACTAGACTGAAAGGACATATTTAAAATGTACGGCCTCATCCATTTTTGTGTCTGGCTCAGTGCCTGGCACACAGTATGTGCTCAGTGAGGCAAAAATGACATAATGCATGCGAAAGTGCACTTTGTAAACTGCAGAGTGCTACAAACCCGACAGATTTTTTAAAAAAATATTCTAGGGCGTGGTGACTTTTTTCAGTTTTTCCTCTACTTTCAAGCTGCAAGACCAGCTCCTGAAGGAGTGTCACATCCTGAGGGGCCCAGTTTCCTGGACTCAGATACCATCCACGGAAGAATTAGCACCCACTGGGCTCCTACCCGCAAAGAGGTGGCTCTTGAGAGGCAGGAGGCAAAGGGTGGTATCTGATTGTTCCAGCCAAGAAGGCCAGGCCAATTCTCTAGCTCATATTCTTCTGACTCACCCTTCAGTCCCATGGGCTGGCTGAGTAACTTTTCCAGCCTTGTGATTGTGGAAACGTTTCAGGAACAGCGGATGTGGAAGGGACACAGGACCACCCCACCCTAGGCTCCAAAGTGGTTCCTACTGAAGCAGAGATACAGCTTGTTATCTGTTCGCAGTCATAAATCATTGTGCGTTACTGCCCCGCCAGGGGGTACATCCATTCCTCTGCCTTATTTCACAGCTGGTAAACCGGGGCTCAAGAGGAAGGGAAGCTCACACAGCCTCCTGCCTGGTTCTTACCTCCCCTCGCGCACTTCCCGGCTAGGTCTAGTTCAGAGCAGCCTGGGGGCCCAGAAGTTAGTGCTTTCAGCTGGATTGCTTCACATTTATTTACCCCTCCCCCCGCCTTTGCTTCGTACTTGCTTCCACGTGTTTACAGCTATAAGGGCCACGCCCGGCAGTTTGTTTGGTCTCGTAAAGAGCAGTCCCCGCCTTAACAGGGGAGAGTCACTCCTATTTACTGTGCATCAGCCGCCACGTGCCCAATAAAAGCTGGGGAAAGCGACGCCGGCCCGAGGGGGGAGGAAGGGCCAGCCTATGGGCAGGTGACGCGCCTGCCAAGCCCCGCCCGCAAGGGACCCGTGGCGCCCGTCCTTGCCCGTGTCGCCACCCTCGCCTGAGTTGGGGAGGCTGGCGCCGGCCATGGTGCCCAATCCCTGCCCTGCCAGCCAGAGCCCGGCTGGGACGACAGCGCGGCTCCAGGTTCAGAAAGAGAAAATTCTCTATCTAAGGCGAAGGGGTAGAAGGAAGGCAATAAAGTCACTTGTTTAATCTCCTCTACGCTGTAAACTACCACGAAGGCAAAGATCGCCGTGTTCCGAAGCGCCCCGGGCAGTGTGCCTGGCACACGGGAGGAGCTCGGTAAATGGCTGATTGGCAAGTCCCCGGACAGTGCTCGGAAGCAGCGCCGACCCCGCCAGCCTTTGCATTAGTCTCCCACACCCTCCTCCCCACTTCCCTCCCCTCCGTGACACAGGAAACGAGGGCAGTGGAGACAACCGACACTTCCATGCCTGTTGCCCACAGCCAGGACAGACTTCTCCATCCCTTCATCCACGCCGGCGAGGGTGCGGACAAAGACCACAATCTACCCTCAGCGCCCCCTACCGTTGGGCGGGAAGTGGATCTCCAGGCTTACTCATTGGCTCTTCCAATGACAGACACGATCATCAGCCAACCGCAGCCTGGATAAGACGCATGCGTACACAAAAGACATAGCCCCCTATATGAGAAAAAACCAGCCGAGCAAACCAATGTTGGCTGGGTCCCACCGGGTCTTCGAGGAGAAGATACGCATGCGTGGTCTTAACTGCCTCCATCCTCCACCCCTGCTCGATTTGACGGGGTGATAACGCATGCAGTCCTTCTGGCAGTTTTCCCAAACACCTAACCTCCGTCAACACTACATCCGGACCTAGCGCTGCCTGGGAGATCCCGAAGAAAAGAAGCACCTCCGTCCCTGCCCTCGGGGGCAACGCGACGGTCCCCCCAAACAGCCGGCGAGTCACCTGCGTCTTTGTGCAGAGGCCCCTCAGGGAGCTGGAGACCAACAACAGTAGCGTAAACATTGATTTGAGGAGAACGCTTCGCAGCTTACAAACTGCGTTATGTCCACTGTCTCAGGAGTTCATCACAACCCCTCCAGATAGGTTATCAAGTGAAGAAGCTGAGGCACAGGAAGGTGAAGGGGACAAGTCCGAGGACATTGCGGGTCAAGGTGAAACGGCCTGGAATCCAGGCTGCCCAACTCCCCATTCAGTCCTCTTTTACCATGATAAGCCACCTACCTCTCTGTTCTCCAAGGAGCTTGTATCTAGTTGAGGCAGTGACACTTACGACAAAGGAAAAGCAAAGGCACAGTCTCAGTCCTTTAAAAAAAATAAACAGTGAGTGCTTAGAGGCGTTCAACAGCGGCAAAGATCACTTTGTGCTCTGTGATCTGAGAAGGCTGCATAAAGGAGATGAGGCTTGGAAGATGGGTACAAAGTACATAATTGGTGTGGATAAATCTTAGGAACATAATAGTGAATGAAAAAAGTAATCCCAGAACCCTGCAAACATTTGAAAACATTTTTATAAAGTTCAAAAGCAAGCAAAATTAAACAATATATTGTTTAGGTATATATGGTAAAACGCTGGAAAAAAGCAAAGGCCAATAAACAAAATGTATTAGTAGTTACCTTGGAGAGAGACTGGAGACAGGATGGGAAAAAACAGAGGTGGATGCCCTTGGTAATGTTCTAATTATTGGGTTAAATGGTAGCTTTGGGGCATTTTATTATGTATATAACATATATAAATTATATTTTGTATGTATAAAATATAACTTAAAAGATGATGGAATCACACTGCCCCCAATACATTACATAGTTGGAGAGAAGGGGGAAAGCCTTACATAAATTGCACTTGGTAGCAGAGCATGTCTATGCATGTTGTATCGGGTGACCCTCATAACAAGCCTTCAAGGTTAGTATTAGATGTAGTATTATCTACATCTTAGAGATGAAGAAACTCAACTGAAAGTCACTTAAAGCCAGTGGGGACCTTGTGCAGCTAAATCTCCAGTGTCTCGAGCAATGTATCTGACATAGAGGACACTCTATGTCAGTAAACATGTTGAGTAGGTGAGTGATGGAACTTGATAATTACCTGGGTGTCTGCTAGTGCAATGAGCTGCCTCTGAAGGTAGGAAGTACCCTGCACAGCAGCTAGCTGACCAGTGTCAGGATCGGCAGTACTGTAGGAGCAATTCTTCCTTTGGTTGAAGGTTGGATATAGACTGCCTCTAAGGATCTTTTCAACTCTCAGGCTCTATGAGTCTATCAGAGCTGAAGGCAAAACCACATTAAGATAATAAGGCTCTCCGCTGGGGTAGTGGAAGTGATTGCCAAAGAAAGGCCTAGATAAAAGACATTTTGAGGGTGGGCACGGTGTGGCTCACTCCTATAATCCTAGCACTCTTGGAGGTCGAAGAGGGATGATTACTTGAGGTCAGGAGTTTTAAGACCAGCCTGAGCAAGAGCAAGATCCATTTCCACAAAAATTAGAAAAATTAACCAAGTGTGGTGGTGGTACATGCCTGTAGTCCCAGCTATTTGGGAGGCTGAGGCAGGAGGATTGCTTGAGCCCAGGAGTTTGAGGTTGCAGTAAGCTATAATGACATCACTGCACTCTAGCCAGGAAGTCAGAGTGAGACCCTGTCTCAAAAAAAAAAAAAAAAAATACATTTTGAAGGACAACAGGATTTATTGCCTGAGGAGATAACGGGATGTGTTGTGGTGGTGGTATGTATTGTTGTATGTGGCTACAGGATTTTGATCCCCCTTAACTGGAAGGAGTGCCTAGCAGGCTGTCGACAATACAGGATAGTGCTCAGGAGAGGTAAGGGCTAATGTATCACACTGAGGTATAAAGGAAAGAGCGCTGCAGTTTGAGTTAGGGGACCTGATTTCTAGACCTAGGCTTGCCTTTAATTAACAGTGTCACCTTGGACAATCCCTTAATCTGTGTGAGTCTGTTTCCTTGTATAGTAAAGACACACACACAACAGCATTAGAACTTTGCTTCCCTCTGTTTTCCCACAATATTACGTTCTTTTCTCTGCTTCCGGATTTACTGCATTTTACTTTGTGTGCCTGTTGGTCTTCTCTGACAGAAGTGAGTTCCTTGAGGGAAGGAACCTTGTCTTACTCAAGTTTATATTCCCCCACAGTGCCTTGCAGAAAGTAGGAGCTCAGTTGATGAATTGCACAGAATTCTGTTGTGAAGTAGAAAAAGTATTGTTTAATCTCTCTTAGAGCTCAATTTCCTTATTAGTAAATTAAACTAATTTCTAAAGTTCTTTTGAGTTACAGAATGTTACTATCCAACTATGTTCTATAGATTGAGACTATTAAACTATATAATCAATATTTAATGATTTTATTAATATAATACTGAGTTGCAAGTAAGCTACATAGAAGTGATAGTTGAACAACTTCTCAAAGGAAAAACATGTAGAAGATTGAGAACAGAAGTAATATTCAATTGTCCAATATAAGAAACAGAAGCCACTGAAAGTGACATAGACAAATCAGTGTGAGAAGTAGGAGAGATAATAATAGCAGGAGTGAAAAACTCAGTTCCCTTGAGGAGTCAGCTAGATAATGTAAATGAGTGAGGTGGTCAGGGATAAGCCTTAGGGAGCTGTGGAGACTGGAGAGGCCATGGCCCATCTAAAGAAGTCAGCTGTCTCACGTTACCAATGTGAGTGTTGCCAAAGCTTCCAGTTTATAAGAGGAAGGTGGAAATCCAGATTTTTATTTGAAATCTCATGATTTTTAAGCATTGGCAACCAACTCAGATTATTTTAAAACTCTGTATAGGTCAAAGAACCCACATCTGTAGGCCAGATGTTTTGGTTCACCAGTCTATGATCTCTCTAGTATAGTACCAAAAGGAGGAATCCTTTCCCACCTGCAAATCATACATACTTGGCTGGGCACAATGGCTCACACCTGTAATCCTAGCACTCTCGGAGGCTGAGGCAGGAGGATTGTATGAGGTCGAGAGTTTGAGACCAGCCTGAGCAAGAGCGAGATCCCATCTCTACAAAAAATAGAAAACTTAGCCAGGCATGGTGGTGTGCACCTATAGTCCCAGCTACTTGGGAGGCTCAGGCAAGAAGATCCCTTAAGCCCGGGAGTTTGAGGTTGCAGTGAGATATGATGACACCACTGCACTCTAGCTGGGGTGACAAAGCAAGACCCTGTCTCAAAACAAACAAAAAAGCCCTCAAAAAGGCCGGGCGCGGTGGCTCACGCCTGTAATCCTAGCACTCTGGGAGGCCAAGGCGGGTGGATTGCTCAAGGTCAGGAGTTCAAAACCAGCCTGAGTGAGACCCCCCGTCTCTACTATAAAAATAGAAAGAAATTAATTGGCCAACTAATATATATAGAAAAAAATTAGCCGGGCATGGTGGCGCATGCCTGTAGTCCCAGCTACTTGGGAGGCTGAGGCAGAAGGATTGCTTGAGCCCAGGAGTTTGAGGTTGCTGTGAGCTAGGCTGACGCCATGGCACTCACTCTAGCCTGGGCAACAAAGCGAGACTCTGTCTCAAAAAAAAAAAAAGCCCTCAAAAACAATAACAAAAAAACACCAAAAATCATACATGCTTAAGTGTGATTTTAGTGGAAGAACTTTCTCTTTCTGTTCAAACTAGTTCTATGACACAGATTCTTGGTCCTTCCAGGACTTTGCCCCATCAATTTGCTCCTTACTGTCCTCTGTTTTCAACTTTTCCCTGTCTACTTCCACCTTCCCTTCGGTGTAAGAACATCTCATTGGTGACATGAGAGAGTTGACTTCTTTAGATGGGCCATGGTCTCTCCAGTCTCCACAGCTCCCTAATGCCTACCTACCCCTGACCGCCTCTCTTATTTACATTATCTTCCTGACTCCTCGAGGCATCTGAATTTGTCACTCCTGCTATTACCTCTCCTACTTCTCTCACATCCTGAAAACACTGCTCCATTGTCCTATAGTCCCTTCTAGGCATTTTCTAGAAAGTTCTTTCTCTTTCCTTTCTTCAACAAATTTCTTAACAGAATCTGTTGCATTTGCTATTTCTTCTCCTCCTCCCACTATAAATTGGCTTTACTTCTCAACTCACTGTAGTCTGAGGTCAGCCTCTGCTGCCCTCCTGAAGCCTTTCTCACCAGGGCATAGATCTCTGTTGCTAAATTCATTGACACTGCCCCAAGTAGGCTAAACTCCTCATGCTCAAAGACCAAAACATTATGTCTTTTTTTATTTTAGCACCTAAGAGGTGTGTAATCAATGTTTATTGAACCAAAGGGGAAAGAATGGTCAGCATCATCAAACTTGCAGAAAGATCAAAGACTCTGATGACCAAATGAAACGCACTGGCTTTTAAGATAAGATTATTGACAACTTTTGAGAGGGCAGTTTCAGTTTAGGGATTTGGAAGACATTGCTGCAGTTAAAAGGAAGAGGGCTGTGGAAGTGATGACAAGTGTAGACCATGCATTGGAGAAGAAGTTTGGCACTATAGGGAGGAAACATCAAGGCAGGAAATATTGGGGACAATCATACCAACTGGAATTCTTAAGATCGAGAAAATCCTGACGTATTTGTAGGTAAAGGAGACAAAACCAGTGACAGGAGATGCTGACCATGCTTGAGAAAGGGTGGACTTGAGACTGCACCGTCAGAGGTGATAGCAGAGAAACTGAGACATCAGCTGATTGAAGGGATTGGTGGCCTTTACAAGGAGGTGCAAAGTCTCCTGGAGTAAAGAGTTAAAGGCATGAGTCGTAATTACACACAGACTCTTGAGGGGGGAAAGGTAATGGAGGAGAGCGCCTGTGCATTTTATAAAGGTGGAAACAAAGTTACATGTTTCCAGTAACAGGGTGTGGTAGTAGAACTATGGACTGCTAGCAGTCTCGCAGGCATTCTTTGCTGTCTGTACTCCTTTTGCCCACCTTGTAGGTAGTATTGCTTCCTGAGGTGGCGGTGATGGTGCGGTCTGTCTTTGGCAGCCCTCTTTTCCTCTCTCCTTTTCAGCTGTTCAGCACAGTGTCATCTACTCCTGAAGTTTAAGCAACCCCTAAATGCTGATGACTCCCAATCTATGTCTATAGCCTAAATCTCTCTCGAGCGTCAGACCTATGTATCCAGCCACCTGTGTGACAGGTAACCAAACTAGTTCACAGGTTAAACTGAACAGAAACTCAGTATCTTCAGCACCAACACAGTTAATTTCTCCTAAATTCCTTGACCTAGCTAATGGTCACACTATTTCCCTACACTATTTCCCTTTCTGCTCAAGCCAGATCTCTGTCTTTTTCTCTCCCTCCCTCCCTCTCTCTAAATGTGTGTGTGTGTGTGTGTGTGTAGATAGGTATTTAAAAGAATAGGAACATACCTATATTTGTGTATCACATTTTCTTTTCAATTACTAATGTCATGATCATGTCAGTACATCCTTTTTTACATTTTTTTAGTGGCTGACAGTATTCTAGTCACTTATTGTATTCTATTGCCTTGTTGAATAATTGGTTTCTTTTTGTTGTTGTTGCTATTACAAGTAGCACTGAACATATCTGTACATATCTTTTATTTCCTTCGATTAAATACTTAGAACTGAAAATGGAGGGCCAAGGAGTTTGCACATTTGAAAAGATTTTAATACATTTTGTCAAATTGACCTTCCAGAAAAATTATACCAGCAGTATATGACGGTGTTCATTTGCCTGTACTTTTGCCAATATTGGATATTATCACTTTTAATTTTTGCTTCTGTAATAGGTTACATCTGACCCTCTAATTCTCAGCCACATCTTTCCCCTAAATCCTTCATCATTCCTTTCTGAGTACCCTCACAGCTCCCCTGGGACACACAGTGTACTTGAAAAAGACAGAGAGGGAAGCAACACCAATTTCCCATAGGGTTAATTCTCAGTCTTCTACACTTTGTCTTAGGCCTCTAACCCCACTTTTGCTGCTCTTGCTCACAATGTTTTGTTTTTTTTTTTTTTTTGAGACAGAATCTCGCTTTGTTGCCCATGCTAGAGTGAGTGCCGTGGCATCAGCCTAGCTCACAGCAACCTCAAACTCCTGGGCTCAAGCAATCCTGCTGCCTCAGCCTCCCGAGTAGCTGGGACTACAGGCATGCGCCACCATGCCCGGCTAATTTTTTCTATATATATTAGTTGGCCAATTAATTTCTTTCTATTTATACTAGAGACAGGGTCTCTACTATACTCAGGGTCTCTACTATACTCTACTCAGGCTGGTTTCGAACTCCTAACCTCAAGCAATCTGTCCGCCTCTGCCTCCCAGAGTGCTAGGATTACAGGCGTGAGCCACCACACCCGGCCTCACAATGGTTTTTAGACCATCCTGTGTGAGCTTCCAAAATAAATTTTTTTTCCAACTCTTTAACGTCTTACCCTATCTCTCTCTTTTCCTAAATTCCTGTCTCAGAGGTTTCTGCCCCCTACCTCCTTGTTAAGGCTGACCCTCCAAAAGCACCCTTGTTCTTCCCTCCTCCTCTACATCTTTTATTTTATGTCATTACTATCTCCCATTAATAGAGTATTAATTTCTTCCCTCTGCCAATAAAATACTTAAATCTCAGGCCGGGCGCAGTGGCTCACGCCTGTAATCCTAGCACTCTGGGAGGCCAAGGCGGGCGGATTGCTCCAGGTCAGGAGTTCGAAACCAGCCTGAGCAAGAGCAAGACCCCGTCTCTACTATAAATAGAAACAAATTAATTGGCCAACTAAAAATATATAGAGAAAAAATTAGCTGGGCATGGTGGAGCATGCCTGTATTCCCAGCTACTTGGGAGGCTGAGGCAGGAGGATTGCTTGAGCCCACGAGTTTGAGGTTGCTGTGAGCTAGGCTGACACCACAGCACTCTAGCTCAGGCAACCGAGTGAGACTCTGTCTCAAAAATAAATAAATAAATAAACAAATACTTAAATCTCTTCTATACAAGAAAAAAGAAACAGTTCCATTGTCCTTTTTACCCTCTCAAACTACTACTTTTCTGCTTCCTTCACCATCAAACTTCTCCAAAGAATAATAAAAAAGTAGCTGTTGACTCTCATTTACCTCTCAGCCCCTTGAATTCTAGGTTCTAGCCCCTTCTCACTCCTGAAATCGCAGTCTTCAAAGTCCCAAGCAACATCAAAGCCCTATCAAAAGCCTTGTCCTTCACCTCTTAGCCTGGGATGCAGGACTGAGCCCTCCATCCTGGGGCTGTCTTCTCCTGGCTGCATGGTTCTGCCCTCTCCTCATTCTCCTCTCTCAGTGAGAGCTGTGATTCTGCATGCCTGTAAATGTTTGTATGTCTCAACCTTCATCTCTCCTCTCTCTTTCCTCTCTCTGGGTTTTCTTACCTATGTCTGTGACTTCAATTATCTACCTTATATTGATGATTCATAGCTCAAATTGAATTACAGACCTAAATTATATAGTTGTGTGTTAGACAGCTCTACCTGGATGTGATCCCTCAAATTCCACAAGTCCCAAACTTTTTTTTTTTTTAGAGACAGGGTCTCCTTCTATTGCCCAGGCTAGAGTGCAGTGGTATGATCATAGCTCACTGCAGCCTCAAACTCCTGGGCTCCAACAATCTTCCCACCTCAGCCTCCCAAGCAGCTGGGACTACATGCTAATTTTTTATAAGCATGAAAATGAGGTTTATTGAAGAGAAAAAGATAGGATTATAGAGCAAGAGCAAGATACAGTTTTACAGAGTGAGAGCAAAACACGTTCACCATACACAACGAACAAATCCCTTGTCACGACAAAAAAAAAAAAGGCCTAATTTTTTTCATTTTATTTTTGTAGAAACAGGATCTTGCTCTGTTGCCCAGGGTGGGCTGGAACTCCTGGCCTCAAGCAGTCCTCCTGCCTCATCTCCCAAAGTGCTGGGATAATAGGCATGAACCATTGTGCCTGGCCTCAAACTAAATTTGTTAGCCAACTCTCCACTTGCTCACACACACAAAGAGAAAAACCTACACCTCCCACTGTGTTTCCCATTTCAGTCAATGTCATCATCATATTTCTAGTCATCATGTTCATTCAAAACCATAATAATAATAGCTGCCATGTATTGAGTGCCTGCTATATGCCAGGTGCTTTACATACATAATCAAATTCAATCCTCCCACAATTATCGTGGAAGACTGATTTGCTGTTTCCATTTTTATAGATGAGGAAACTACCAGAAAGTGCTGGTATTCATTCAGTGAGTCTAGTTAATGTACAAGCCTCTGTGTGGTGTTTCACCACAATCTCTTCCTGCTCCTTGGTACCATATCCAGCCAGTTTCCAAGGCCCCTGTATTTCTGTGTGTTCACTATACATCTGCCCCCTCTTAATCTGCCCACCACCAACTCCTTAGGTCAGCATCACTGTTCTTTAGCCTGGAAATTAGTAAACCTCCTTCAACCAACAGATTTCATTCTAAAGCATAGTTTTAAATATCACTTCTTGGCCAGGTACAGTGGCTCACGCCTGTAATCCTAGTACTCTGGGAGGCTGAGGCGGGCGGATTGCTCCAGGTCAGGAGTTCGAAACCAGCCTGAGCAAGAGGGAGACCCCATCTCTACTATAAATAGAAAGAAATTAATTGGCCAACTAATATGTATAGAAAAAAAAAATTAGCCGGGCATGGTGGCGCATGCCTGTAGTCCCAGCTACTTGGGAGGCTGAGGCAGTAGGATCACTTGAGCCCAGGAGTTTGAGGTTGCTGTGAGCTAGGCTGACGCCACGGCACTCACTCTAGCCTGGGCAACAAAGTGAGACTCTGCCTCAAAAATAAAATTAAATTAAAAAATAAATAAATATCACTTCTTGCAAGTAAAAAATCCTACATGGCTCCTGTTGCTGAAAGAGGTCCCAACCCTTTAGCTTGGTATCCTGGGCTCCCCACCCTATAATGCCAGGCTTTTTTCCTACCTTTGCCCTTGGTGAACCTTACATTCCATCTAGCTGAGAACAGGAGCTTTCAACATGCCCTGTAATATCTCCCACAAGTCTTTGCTCTTGCTGTTGCTTTCCTCTTTAATTCCTTTTCTTCCCTATCTAACCTCTCAATATGTGTCTGTTGACACATAAATCCTACCCACACTTAAAGCCCAACTCAGAAGCCACCTCCACCAGTAAACCCTTTCAAATCCTCCAGGGATTCCTTAAGTTCTACCTTTTCCAATTCCCACTGTCAGTATTTATTTTTGCCTTTTTTAATTTCATATTTTTCCTCATCTCAGAAATATTTTTGTATATATTTGTCTCCCCCACTAGTCTTTTATGTTCTCAGAAGAGATGGACTATTTCTTAGGTATGTTTGTGTCTCCAACATTATCTCTCCCACTAGGCAGTGTCCAAAGTAGGCGTGTGCAACATATAAATTTTAATTTGACTGATTTGAATTAATCAAATAAATATTTGGTCCATTCTTGCTAATCCTTCAACTTCTGCATTCCAGGCCCTTGTCAGGTGAGCTGTTGTGTTTCTGAACTAAATTGCCTTGTAGGAGGCAGTCATTCCTGGAAGCTGGAATAGACCAGGGATAACCCTAAGAAAAGAGACTATTTTTTGTTCATTGGATTGTGACCTAAATAAACATTGCCCACTTTAACACAATCAGTTCTCTTTTGAGTGTTGGGTAGAGGGAATTATGTTCCAGGCTTTGAAGTCAGATGGATCTGGGTTCAAGCCTTGGCTCTACCTCTTACTGTTTGTGGGACTGGGCACACATTGCTTAACTTCTCAGAGTCTCCATGAGTACTTCATAAAGTTGTGGGGGTTGGCTGGGTGCAGTGGCTCACACCTGTAATCCTAGCACTCTGGGAGGCCAAGGCGGGAGGATCGCTGAAGGTCAGGAGTTCAAGACCAGCCTCAGCAAGAGCGAGACCCCCGTCTCTATTAAAAATAGAAATTAATTGGACAGCTAAAAATATATAGAAAAAATTACCCGGGCATGGTGGCACATGCCTATAGTCCCAGCTACTCAGGAGGCTGAGGCAGAAGGATTGTTGAGCCCAGGAGTTTGAGGTTGCTGTGAGCTCTGCTGATGCCAAGGCACTCACTCTAGCCTGGGCAACAGAGTGAGACTCTGTCTCTAAATAAATAAATAGGCCAGGTGTGGTGGCTCACGCCTGTAATCCTAGCACTCTGGGAGGCAGAGGCGGGCGGATTGCTCGAGGTCAGGAGTTCGAAACCAGCTTGAGCAAGAGCAAGACCCCGTCTCTACTATAAATAGAAAGAAATTAATTGGCCAACTAATATATATATAGAAAAAATTAGCCTGGCATGGTGGCACATGCCTGTAGTCCCAGCTACTTGGGAGGCTGAGGCAGCAGCATTGCTTGAGCCCAGGAGTTTGAAGTTGCTGTGAGCTAGGCTGACGCCACGGCACTCACTCTAGCCTTGGCAACAAAGTGAGACTCTGTCTCAATAAATAAATAAATAAAGTTGTGGGGGTTAAATATAATGCAAGTAAAGCACTTAAAACAATACCTAGTAAAGATTAAGAGTTTAATAAATGCTAGGTTATTATAATAATAGTAGGAATAAATAAAATACATTCAAACTGGGTTTTATCTATTTATACTTCAGTACAAATGTACCTGCCTTTCTGGAAATCCACATCAGTGTAGATTAAATGATGTTTCTTCCAGGTCTCTCTTTCCAGCCCAGCTCAGCCCCTCCAGACCTCCTTCCTTTCCTCTCCCCTCACCTCCTGTGCGGAGGAGGACACTGCCATAACCTGGCATAGCCACTAGGAGGAGCACTTGTGCCACAGAACGGTCCCAACTCTCAGGGAGGAAAAGGCCTTCCTCACTCTCTTCTGGCCACATCCACTCCCCTCTGTCGCACACTGCTTGTAATGTGCTGTTTTGTAATGACACCACTGGCATCTGCCTGTCTGCTTCCCTTCCCGGCATACATGGAGCTTTTTAGTTCTAGGTTTCCATTCTCTTCTTTTGGGTAGCCAACTCTAAAGGAATAGACCCTGCATATGGGAGCCAGGAGACCTGTGACTCACCCAGCTTTGCCACTGTGTCCCTGTCAATCAGTCACTTGACTTTCTTTAGCCTCAGTTTCTTCATCTGTGAAATGGAGAAACTAATACCTGCCCTGTGAGCCTCAATCGGGTGCTGTAAAAATTAAATATCCTGATGTATATTAACACTCTTTATTAGCTGTAAAGTGCCAAATTGGTTACACCTTTATCTAATCTCATAGTGTGTCATTTCTCCCTCCTGCTGTCTGTTCAGTGGACACTCCCATCAATCCTGTGCCTTAGGCTGGAAATTCATTGTTAGGAAGAGATTATAAGGCACCTAGTCTCCACTTCTGCTAACATAAGGGAATGAGTGTGAACTATAGCAAGAGAGGCTGGAATTAAATTTACCTGGAATATTTAAAGGAGAAAGGCTGGAGTTTTCACAGAAAAGGAGAAGGGACTGTCCAGAGCAACATGACAGCAGGGATTCCTAGAAACAAGAGGAGAGTTGGGGCAACTTGCCTCATGGTTGGCCAGAGGGAAGGCTTAATATATTTTTGATGAAAGATGGAATGAATCTGTAAATAAAAAAACGAATAAATGAATCCGAATGAGTGAACATGAGAATAAAATATGAGTACGGTATTTTAAGATCTTGGGACACTAGGTGGCAGCACAAGGCAACAAACCAAGAGATGAGCACCTGTTCCAATCTAGGGCTGCCCTAGAAGGGGCACCCTATCTGTATTCCCCCGACTTTAAGCACCCTTTCTCTTTCTGCACGTGTTCTTTCAAATGATGACACTGGATTCAATGGTAAAGACATTGAAGCAGGCAGAGAAGAGAAAACCTGGGGGAAGCCAAACACATATTACCTAGGATTTCTTTTCAGATAGCCCCTGGAATTAGGTTCTCCAGCACTCAAAAGGGTATAAGAAAGGGAAATATTGGAATGGTGTATGAAAATTCTGTATTAGGGTGAAGAGGCATTTAGGTAGGGATCCCCAGTCTAGACTGATTGAGGAAAGAACTGGTGACAGGATTTTTTTTAAATCAAATAATAGTACCCTAGGGAATTTATTGACTCACCTATTCCTTCTTCAGGACTCCTCAGCCCCTGTACTCCAGTTTCTTCATGGAGAGAGAGATATCATAGCCTTTCTTAGCAAAGCAAAAGCAAAGCAGAAACCAGGCCATGCAGCTAATGGAAACTCTTCATTTTATCTTTCCATCAAGTATTGGTTCTTTGATAGAGAAAAGAAGGCTCTGCCAGAAGCCAAGGGCCTTTGAATAAATTCTGTCTCAGCCAGGAAGCCCTAAAAAGCTACTGTTGTAGTAGCAGCTACAGGGAGTTGATTATGTCACGTTGGCCACCATAATGCAAGCCTTCAGTGTCATGAGCATAGCGCCAGTGGAAAGATGCCACCTTCTCCTTAGCTTCACTCTGCTTGGGTTTTATAATTCTAAGACAAAATACCCCTTTCTGCATCACTTCCATTACTAATGTTGCTCTGTTCAATGTCCTTTTTTAGAGACCCTCCATGGATACGCAGCCCAGTGATGCCCCTCCCTGTTTCCTTTAGCACAGCAAAACCAAGACCACCATTTTATCCTCCTTCCTTTCTCTCTTCTGTGGGTTGTGATTCCATGGTCTCTCCTGTTTCCTTCAGACCTCACTTCTTCCCATTGTGGAAAGGAGAAGTAGTGAACACTGCGTTTTTCCTCTCACTGAATTCTTGTAACACTTAACTGTGTTTATAATAATGTATATAAAACACTTGAAAGAGAACACTTGATAAACATCAGCGATTATCATTGCTACTTATAACTATCTGCAGTCTTCTACAGTTTACAAGAACATCGACATACATTGTCTTATTCTATTCATTCATTCATTCAACAAATATATTTATCAAATGCCTATTATATGCCTGACACTCTTCTGGGCAGTTAATAGAGAAACGAACCACATAGACATGGTCTCTGCCTTCAGAAAGTTTACAATTTTAAATTTAAGTTGACATATCCACTGGTTTGTATTAGAATTTTGTCATTGGAAAGAATGGCATTAGAAACCAGCTAGTCCATTTATCCAAAACAGAAATTACTTCTTCTGTATCTAGGTCTATGTCACCAAGAATGGGTGGTCATTCTTGACCAAACATTCTCTATATTTGGTCTTTTCTGACCATTTGTTCATTTTTCTTTACGCCAAGCCCTCATCTGCTTCTTTCTCGTTTCTACTCACTGATTCTTTTCCCCTGTTCTACACAGATGGCCCATTAAATAGTTAAAGACAGATACCATGTCTTCAGGATCAGTTTTCTCATAATTCTTCCCTTATGATGACTTCTTTTTCAAGAAGCATTCGAAGTATTTCCCACGCGCCAGGCATTTTAGTAGGTATTTTCTTTTTTTTTTTTTTTTTTGAGACAGTCTCACTTTATTGCCCAGGCTAGAGTGAGTGCCATGGCGTCAGCCTAGCTCACAGCAACCTCAAACTCCTGGGCTCAAGCGATCCTGCTGTCTCAGCCTCCCAAGTAGCTGGGACTACAGGCATGTGCCACCATGCCTGGCTAATTTTTTCTATATATATTAGTTGGCCAATTAATTTCTTTCTATTTATAGTAGAGATGGGGTCTCGCTCTTGCTCAGGCTGGTCTCGAACTCCTGAGCTCAAAGGATCCGCCCACCTCGGCATCCCAGAGAGCTAGGATTACAGGCGTGAGCCACCGCGCCCGGCCAGTAGGTATTTTCATATAATCTTGTCTAACCCTCACTATGAACCCTGTGCAATATATATAATTCTCATTTTATTAATAAGGAAAATGAAGATGAGAGAGGGAAAGTCACCTGCCTGTGGCCACACACCCCTATAGGCAGAGTCCCTCCATTATCATGGTTAGTCCTCCTCTCAATGCTCTCTTGTTTTTTTGTTTGTTTGTTTTGAGACAGAGTCTCACTCCAGTTGCCTGGGCTAGAGTGAGTGCCGTGGCGTCAGCCTAGCTCACAGCAACCTCAAACTCCTGGGCTCAAGTGATCCTCCTGCCTCAGCCTCCCGAGTAGCTGGGACTACAGGCATGTGTCACCATGCCCAGGTAATTTTTTCTATTTTTAGTTAATTTCTTTCTATTTATAGTAGAGATGGGGTCTTGTTCTTGCTCAGGCTGGTCTCGAACTCCTGAGCTCAAGCAATTCTCCCGCCTCGGCCTCCCAGAGTGCTAGGATTACAGGCGTGAGCCACGATGCCCGGCCTCAGTGGTCTCTTGTATGTCAGTATCTCCCTTCAGATGGAGCCAGTTCTAAGTACAGTGAGACTTCATCTTTCTTGATCCGGATGTGATTCTTCCCCTCATGGAGCCAAAGGCCACTTTAGCTTTTAGCAGTTACTTCACACTGTTGGCTCATAGTGAGCTTATGGTTACCTTCAGGTTCAGGTCTTTCTGATATGTATTATCATCAAGCATGGTCTCTCACCTTCTTTCTTCCACACTCTGCGTGCTTGGGTCCTATCCATCCAGCTCATGCCACCTCTTTAATGAAACCTTTCCTGATTCAACAATATCCCAATTGAATGTGATCTCTTTTTCTCTTTATAGAATTTCTATCTATATTTTCTGAGCAGTATTTTGTGTCCTTGTTCTGCTCTTTAATCAGGCCATGTGTCTTACTCTGGCCCTTATGTCCCATAGTGCCTTGTACACAGGGGTATCCAGCAAACACTTTCAAATGAACAAATACTGTAACTGGGAAACTCATATTTTGTCTCTAAATGAAATGCTTTACACATCCCTGTTAAATTTCTTAAGCAAATTCTTTCTAACTTCTCTATGGCTATGGGGCTCATTCTCTGCTCTGTCTTTAGTGCTTTGTACAGAGCACCCACCAGGAACTGTACATTATCACATTCAATTTTCACAGCAGTCCTATGAGTAGGCATGATCTCTGTTTTGCAAATGAGGAAATGGAGAGTCAGAGAGTTGAGGAGCCATACCCAGGATCACATAGCTTGTAAGTAGCAGAGCTGGGATTGATTCAAACTGAGATCTTCGGCCCGGCGCGGTGGCTCACGCCTGTAATCCTAGCTCTCTGGGAGGCCGAGGTGGGCGGATCCTTTGAGTTCAGGAGTTCGACACCAGCCTGAGCAAGAGCGAGACCCCATCTCTACTACAAACAGAAAGAAATTAATTGGCCAACTAATATATATAGAAAAAAATTAGCCGGGCATGGTGGCGCATGCCTGTAGTCCCAGTTGCTTGGGAGGCTGAGGCAGCAGGATTGCTTGAGCCCAGGAGTTTGAGGTTGCTGTGAGCTAGGCTGACGCCATGGCACTCACTCTAGCCTGGGCAATAAAGTGAGACTCTGTCTCAAAAAAAAAAAAAAAAAAAAAAACTGAGATCTTCCTGATTCTGATGCCTATGTTGTTTCTGTCACCCCGTGCTGCCTTTCTGAAGTAAAGCATGTGTCCCTTCCAGAGACCAGTTGTGTCTGGGGCAGAGTCACCCCAAGCAGGCAGTTGTTTGGCTGAGTTGGGGACACCTGACTCTCCAGATTGCCCTACAGAGGGAAAGACAGGTTGCCAGGAGCCCCTTTAGGTTCTTGAGCAGGTCAGAAAACAGGTAACAATGATAGTTGAGGGACAAAATGGATAGAAGCAGCCAAGACAAGAAATTATGGGAAAAGATTGGGTATTCCTTGTGTGTAGAACTCTTTCTCCTGATTTCCTCGCTAATAACTCTCTCACCTCCTCTAAGTCTTCGCTCAAATGCCACTTTCTCAATGGGACCCCACCCCTCGCTCCCTTACACAGTGTTACATTTCATTTATTTTCCATAGCTGTTGTCATCTTTTAATGTGTAACGTGCATAATCTAATTCCTGAAGTCCGATTTGCCCTGTACACACTCCTGATTCTAGTCAGCAACTTCCCCTGAGACCAAGACCTTAAGCTAGAAGGCACCCTCCCAGAGCCTCTCTCTTCCCCACTTACGAAGTCCTTTTTGGCAACAGAGTTAGAACAAATAATAGAATAAATGTAGGCCGGCTGGGTGGCTCACACCTGTAATCCTAGCACTCTAGGAAGCAGAGGCTGGCGGATTGCTTGAGGTCAGGAGTTCGAAACCAGCCTGAGCAAGAGCGAGACCCAGTCTCTACTGTAAATAGAAACAAATTAATTGGCCAACTAATATATATAGAAAAAATTAGCTGGGCATGGTGGCACATGCCTGTAGTCCCAGCTACTTGGGAGGCTGAGACAGAAGGATTGCTTGAGCCCAGGAGTTTGAGGTTGCTGTGAGCTAGGCTGACGCCATGGTACTCACTCTAGCCTGGGCAACAAAGCGAGACTCTGTCTCAATAAATAAATAAATAAATAAATAAAAGAGAATAAATGTAAAAAGCCTATAGAACAAATGACTTTTAGAAGGAATCAAATTAGTGTTTATATGGATTTTCCTGTCCTTTTTCCCACAGTTCTGCCAAGGAAGGGATGAAAGTTAGATTTCAATAATTATTTCCCAGCAATCACAGGTGGGAGAAACTCAAAAAGACTAGAAAGAGACCAGAAATGGGCCAGGGCTAAGGTGGCCTCAGAGCAGAGACAGCAGGACAGTGGGGCACAGAACAGCCTGTCCCACACACCTCTGCAGGGGGCTGATCCTGAGAGACCCCCAGAGCCCCAGGCCCGCCCTTCTCCCCGATTCCCATCGTCGCAGGCTCCCGAGAATAATACAGGTCAGGAGCGTAAGTGACCTTTCACACCTCAGACAAGCTAAGTTTGTTTTCTCCTTTTCTGTCCAGCCCACAGCAGGAGGGAGGGGGAAATGGGATGGGCCTTGTCGAACTTTCTCCTGCTACAATACCCCAGAGGAGTTGAAGTGGAGGGAGTAAAGGATCTATTTATTTTGGCTCAGGAGGGACAATGTAAGCAGATGGTCTTTGATGGGATTAGCGGCGTAATCTCTAAGACCCTGGTAAATTGGAAAATGATCCATTATATTCCACGAACCTTTGGCGGCTTCAGCTCCTGGGGAGGGAGGGGCAGGGCCCGGGGGCACCTTGTTAGAAAAGACCCCCCTCTGGGAGCGGCCAAATCCCGCACAGAGAATTTGGGAAGAGGTTCGTTAGCTGCGTGATGCAAGCCTCTCTCCTCTTGAGAGAGCACAGAAATAAGAATTCTCTCTGTGCCCTCTGAGAGCCTCTTTTTTCTCCTTTCCCCCCTCCCTCTCTTTTGGGTGTGCTGGGTGTCTTCACTGTCATCCCCTGCCCCCACCCCTTTTCATTCCCAAGGTGTTCAGGGGACTCTTCTCTGGGGAGAGAATGATATTGGGTCTCTTGCCTTGGAAAGTCAGAAGATTCTTCTTAGAATCCAAATTATATCCCTCCCACTGCAATTTCAGTCTATTTCCCACCCACTCACCTCCAACTCTGTAGCCCAAGAGGACCCCCTCCATTCTCCGCAAACTTCAAGGCCAGGCAGAGAAAGAACCAGGAGGGGGGAAGGGACAAACTGCTTGGGGAGGAGAGGGATTGGGAGGGGGGGAAATGCGAAAGGGGAAATAAGGTGATAATGAGCGGCTCTGCCCAACCCTCCACACTCTCCACTCACCTCTATCCCCCAGAGCCCAAGCGCCTCCAGGCCTAGGATCCTCTCCATCTGGATCTCTGGGCCACTCACTGAGTTGGGGGCATGTGGGAGACCCGCTCAGTATGAAATGTGGCGGGGTAAGATGCATTGATGTAGGTTGAGTCATGTAAGTTATTTGCAGTACATGTGAAAACTTGCATTCACATGGCGCCTTGTAGTTTATAAAGAAACTTTGATGTAGAGAATATAATTTGGATTTCATAACAACTGAGTGAGGAGGGCATTCGAGAAAGATTGGAAAACCGGTCAGGTGGGGTGGCTCACGCCTGTAATCACCTGTAATCTCAGCGTTTAAGGAGGCTGAGGCCAGAGGATTGCTTGAGGCCAGGAGTTTGAGACCAGCCTGGGCAATATAGTAAGATACCCACCCCCAACCCGAGGGTGCCCCCCACAAAGTATAGAAAAAATAGCTGAGCAAGGTGGTGCACCTGTAGTCCCAGCTACTGGGGAGGCTGAAGCAAGAGGATACCGAGCCCAGGAGTTCGAGGTTACGGTGAGCTATGATCGCACTACTGCACTCCAGCCTGGGTGACAGAGGGAGACCCTATCTCTAAAAAAGAAAGAAAGAAAGAGAGAGAATGATTAGAAAACAGGTTTTATCAAGGAGTCAGTAACATGCCTAAGGTCACCCAGTTTAATAAGTGACAGAGGAGGACTGAAATTTCACTTTTTTTTTTACTCTTAGTTCATGGCTTCTTCCCCTTCAGTCTGCCGTCTTCCGTGCACAGACTTATGTTCTGTCCGCCTATGCGTGCACACACACACTCTCTCTCGCATGCATTTTCTTTCTTTGACTCTGTTTCTTTCCCAAATACACAAACATACTATGAATACCATATATGTCTATTTCATGTGTTTTTAATCTGTATAAATGGAATAGTGTTATTTCTCTCGTTCAGCTTTTAACTCTTTCACCCAACATTGTACTAGGAAATCTATTCATGTTGATAAATACATCTACATTTTTCCTTTACTGCACAATATTTTGTTTATTCATTTCAGCATTTGTCACTTTCAAAACTTTATTGTCACAGCCATTCTTGAACAGGTATCTGATTAGAATTGTATTGGATTTACAGATTTAACTTGGAGTATTAAAAATCAAAACACGATCAAAATATATATTTTTCCATACATAGGATCTCTGTCTCTGAAAATAAATACATAAATAAATAAAGTGGGGGATGGACAGACAGAAAGGCAGTATAAACAAATTTACTCAATTCCAAATACAAATCCCAACACTTTTGAGTGTATTAGCTTTTACTGTAAAAGATGCAGCAGGTACCTGGTGGAGGTTCCAAGAAGAATTTGACTTGTATAGTATTTTACTGCAAGCTATTTCAATTAATTGATGGATGTTTTATTTTAGTGTTATTTTCAAAAAGAGCAACACTTTATGGTATGTATGTATGTATATATTTGAGATAATTTGAGGCTGATACAGAGATTCAGAAATTGGTTAACACAGGAAGGCAAGAGTGGAGAGGCAGGAAGCTACAGCCATTCTCCACCTCCCTGCCAGCTCCTCCTCACATCCTCAAACAGGAAAATCAAAAGGTTAACATGACATTCCTGAATTGGAAGAAAATCTACTATTTCTTATCTACAAAGAGCCAAGCGGGCAGACACTAGGCAGATGAATTCACTGAGTTCTTACCATGACCCAGGGAAGCTGGTTTCCTCTCCCTACATTTTACCTGTTCAGAAGGAGGCTCAGAGAATTTAGGTAACTGGCTTAGAGTCACACAGCCAGCTAGGAAGTGGGACTGCCATCTCCGACTGCCCTCTTCCCAACATCTGCGCTCTCTGCCAAGCTGTATGGCCTTATGCCATCCTCTTTTTCCTGGAGCACCCTGTCTGGTCATTCACCTCAGGACAGGGACTCTCCAGGGACGCCCTCTTGTTCCCTGTTCTCCTGGGCTTCACCCACAAAAGCAGCCCATCCCTCACCTCCCACTCCCACAGCTGATGTCTTTCTCTCAGGTTGGCCCACACCCAACCACAAATGTATACACAACACGTTTATTGATGAGGTCTAAAATGTTCTGGGATGAGCTACACTGACCCACCAAATCTGAGCTGGTCTCCTTTGGACTGGCTCACAGGTCGCGTGCATTCCCAGCACTAAACACCTTTCCACTGGAAGGACTTTGATGGCTTCCAATCCCAGACCCTCCTTTTCTAAAGGAGGAAAGGGGTGGAGGAAGTGACTTGGCCAAGGCCACATAGCTGATCATAGCAGCCCTTTCCTCACCTGTCCACGGATGGGAGGGCGTGGGCAGGGAGGTTGAGGGAGGTATTTGTTCGATTTCCCCCACACTGAAGTCAGCCAGGCCTTTTTAAAGAAGGGACCAAGCCAGTCTCTTCCTGGATGTGATCCCAGAAGCGACTGTGAGCCTGGATCCGGAGTTCAGCTTGCAGGGTCCTTCTCTGAGGCCCCTTCCCTGTGCCCGACAACGGTGCGGATTCCCCCGTGCCCCGCGGTAGCTCCATCCCCTTTGCCTACTTCTGGCATCTTTGGATCCGGGCCCTGTCGGCTACTGGGAGCATAGCGTCTCGGGACTGAATCTGGCAGCTTGGAAAGAAAAGAGGAGACCGGCTCCCAGCAGCCACGCGGGGAGGGAGCATATCTGTGCCTCTGGCCAAACGCCCCGAGGGGCCGCGGCTGCCTCTTTCACTGCCCTTCTTCATCTCTCTTTCCCCCTTCATTTATTTGTCTTTTCCCTTCTCTCTGGCCTCTCTTCCTCCCCTGTCCGCCTCGCTCGTAGCCCTCCTCCCTCCCCGGCCCCTCGCTGCGGAACTCTGGGTCTCTGTGCCTCTGTTTCTGTCTCTGCTTCTCTCACCCCGGCTTCTCCCGGTTGTTCATTATTCAGCCCTCTGCCCCGCACCACAGTCCGGGACTTGCCGCGTGCGGTGTGCGCGGAGACGGATGCCGCCGCTCCGTGCGGGGCCGGGGTCCCAGCGGCGGGCGGGGACCGGGCTGCGCGCCGCAGTGCCCAGCGCCGTCGGCCGGTCGGGCCGGCCCGGGGCGCCGCGAACCCGGGCACAGCGTCTACAGGGCCTCGCGGCCAAGAGCACGAAGCCTACGGAGCACGGAGGCTGGGAGGTGTCGGGCTGGAGGCTCACTGTTGGTTTCATTTCCCCCGGGGATGGGTGCAGTGGCGGAGGTGGGGGGCGGTGGTGGCCCTCTGTGTCCAGGTCCTTGGTGACCCGCTGCCAACGGCGGGGCGCGAGCTGTCAGACGGTCAGGCCGGGCTCTTCGCCCGAGCCGGGTCCGCGGCCCGCGGCGAGCGCGGGAGGTTCCCAGACGCCGCGTCGCCCGGGCTGGACCCTTTCCCAGCGGACTCCTCCGAGCCTTTTCTTTTTCATTTTTTTCCTTGCCTTTTCTACCATTTAGTTTAACACCTTTCATGTCTTTGGTGTGTTTCTTTTTTATTTCACTTGGCGTTATTTTATCCCTTTCTTTTAATGTTTATTCCTTTTCAAGTAGGTTTTGTTTTTCCTTTTTATCTGTACCCGATTGATTCTCTTTTTTTTTTTTTTTGCTGACTTCTCGCCTGGGCCCTTCTCGTGCTTTCATTTCCTTCCCTTTTCCGCGCGCCCGTGGCGGCGCAGCTCCTGGTCGGGCGGCGTGCGCGGTGGTCGGCCCGGGAGAGCGAGCGAGTGTCCCCCGCGCGTCTCGCCCTTCCGCCCAGAGCCTCCTTGGAGCCGCCCGGCGAGTCCGCGCCCGCGCCGCAGCGGAGCTGGGACTTTGTCGCAAGCCAGAGCCCGAGCCGCTGTCGCCCGCGGGAGTGCAGACACACGGCAGGGGCGCGGGCGGGGACCCTGCCGGCGTCTCTGGCCTGGCTTTGGCCTGGCCCAGGGGCAGACAGAGGGCCAGATCGCAGTTCACACGCAGAAGCCACAGCCCGGCACACAATGGGACTCAGGGGCCTGCAGACCATCGTCCGGGCACGCACCGAATTACCCGCAAGCTTCAAGCCAACTCAAGGGCGCGCGTACACACAGCACACACCGACAAACACACCGGGACCAACAAATGTCACACGCACAGCCCCAAACCACACACAGACAACACTCACACTGTGTAGACGTATACATGATCATGGGACACACACACACTAACCAGCACATGCGATCACACGCTGCAAATAGACTTGACACAGAAACACGTAAACCTACTTACACACACTCAGCCTCCCGGGGCTGTTTCAAGCGCTAACACAACCGATCACTGTGGTGACTGAGGAGAGTGCCCAGCAGCAGGACAGGGACCTGCCTGCTCACCAGCGGGCACAGCAGTAGCCTGGCACCCATATACACAGCCACCAGGAGTTCAGTACCTTTGCCTGGCCTGAGGTTTTGGGTGCTCCAACACTGGCTGCTTGTTTAGCTGAGCGCTGCAGCCAAAATTGGAGAGCTGGAGCCCTAGAAATGAGCATCAGACCTAGAGAACCCCGTGTGAAACAGGCAGAAACCACACTGCACCAAGAAATGGCACCTTGGTAGAGTATAAAGCAGGCATGCAATACATGTGCCAGTATGTATTCTGTGCCACATGTATCACGCACGGTGCTAGTGTTTGGACAGGTGCCTACATAGAGACCATTATTTATGTGAAAACAAGCAGAGGAGATGTATATGGTTCTAAGAATAAAAGTAACATGTATGTACCAATATAGCTACCAATATACACCTAGGAAGACGTAAAGCAGAAAATCTCTTTCCAGCTTACGAGTACGGTTGTCAAGCTGGCATACTAGCCCAGGCGTCCCTGGTGGGCTCTAGTCTCCTTTCCAGGGCAGAGGGGATTGTTTGGTGCCATGGGAGCTCTGTGCTGAGACTGGATTATGAAAGAACCATATGTATCTGATATATAATCAAGCTGCCAAAAAGGTGGTATTTGGGCAGCTTTACCAGGGGAACCCTGCATCCCCAGAAGGTCTGGAAGGTGTTCTTGGCCGCAGCAGCCGTGAAAGTGGTGCTCAGACCTGCCTGAATGATGACAGAGCCTGCCTGCAGGCAGGAATCCGTGCGGCACAGGCCGTGCTGGGGAGAAACACAGACCTGCTCAAGGCACAAACAGAGAGGTCCTGACAACCAAGCCAGGGAAGAGGCTGGCAATGTGTGGGCACAGATGTCCAACTGGATTGCCAGGGAGATGAATTTTGTAGGAGAGAAGATGAGGTTAAGAGATATTTATGTGCACACACAGAGCTCCACAGGTTTGGAGCTTAATTATTGTGCGGGAGAGTTGCTGAAGTAGGAAAGTCCATAGATCAAAAGAGAAAGGCTGGTGAGTCCCCCTCGTAAAATGCTGGGGTGTGTAGAGACGGGTATCTAAGGGACAGACCGGAAGGGGTCTATCCATTGTCCAAATGACTCCAGATTATTATACTATCATAAGTGCAGAGCAATGCGCCTGGTGAAGTTGCAAATCTACTCGCCAATTTCTGGGCTGAGCCTGGGGAAGAAACAGGCTGGCAAGAGGGCCACATCCCAGGTCTCTAACATGGGAGGGAGAATGGAAAGCTTGGCCCCTGGGGCTGGCTGTCACTCTCTTCATCTGTCCTATCCTTGACCCAGTTTCTGGTCCCTCTCAGCACATTTCTCTTTTTCTCCTGTAGGTCTCAGTAACCCCTCTCCAAGCCTCTACCCCTCTTGGTTTCTTTCTCTGCCCAGTTTGTCTTTCTCTCACTGCCTCTTCAGCCCTTTTACTCTTCTGTGCTACCCAGCCACAAAGGAGACACAGCCAGACCCAGGAGAAAATATAAACACAAATACCTGCCATAGGTGCAAGGATCATGGGTGATAAAGCCCATCCACCTTGTTGGTCTATATAAATATACATGACAGAAAATTTTCATTTTTACATAAAAATCTAAGTACAACCGTGAAGTTTTGTTTCCTTCTGGTCTTTTGCGTGCTGTCTCCTTGAGTGTCTGTCTCTCAGGGACGCTTCTTCACGCTACCACTCCAGGCCCTCGACCCACCACAGTTTCAATAATCCTACCTCTCCTCAACATTGTCTTCTTTGGAGTTTGCTTCAGGTGGGCAAAGGCTTTTTTGAGACAGAAATAGCTAGATAAACACTTTGCAAGCAGGGACCCAGAGAGAGACATTTAAAGCTTGAAAGACATACTATCCCTAGGACATAAAAAGGGTTTAGGAAAACTCCTTTAATCCACCTGGAGGTTGGAGGCCTCTTCCAAGTGGAGTGGAAGAAGAATATGGTGAAGCTCTGTAATCCCAGTCACTGCCCCATGGTCACCAAGGGCCAGCAGAATCCTACCCAGCCTGGCAAAGGAAGAAGTACCCAACTCAGTAGTCAAGTCCCTGGAATGAAATGGAGGAAAATCAATACAAACCATGAGGATCCCAACTTCTCAACCACAGATTTGCTATAAATAATGTCTGAGTACAAGAGCGAGATGGAGTGAAAAGGGAGGCAGTGTTGTGACTCCATGGAGACTGAGGGCCCCTGTGGTGGAGATCTGGCTGGAAAGCCTGACACCAAACCTACCTACAATAGCACAAACCTAAGGGAAGAGAAAGGGCTCTGACTCCATCTTGGTGGGAGAAAGGAGGGTCTGGAGATGGACCTTGTCCGTGTGATCTGAGCTTGTCACGTATTGGTTGGAATGAATGAAGACACCAGAGACCACTGCCTGGGGTCCCAAGACCATTTACTAGGTGGTGGAAAAAGGGAAAAGATTTGATAATGTGGGATGGGCTCTGGATTCAGACTCAGACTCAGCCTCCAAGTCAACAGGGGGTGGGCAGACCTGGCCCCCCATGCTGGCCCCATGTCCAGCAAACCTGGATGGAGAGGGCATCCCTCCTACCTCCATATGAACAGATCCTTGTTTTCTAGCCACATCTGGAATATTTGTGCCTTATTCTATATGAGTTTGCGACTCCAGCTCTGGCCCCTTCACTCTCTGTGAGCTGTGGCTCTGTCTCTTTCAGTCTCCGTCATTGCTTCAAGCTTTTCTGGCTTCATCTGTCTGTTTTCAGGTCTCTGTCTCTCCCCTCCTGCCCACCCCCCCCCCACCTTGAATTAGCCTTTGTTAATTCAAAGGCTTCTCACTGAGCTCCTCCCCACTCTTCCCAGAATAACATTGAGTAAAATGAGATAAAACTCTCCCGCCCCTAGGTTTTTTTTCCTGTCCTACTCCCCTCAGCCCCCTCCTCCAGGGCTACAACCCCCTCTTATAATGTCAGATAATTGCTGGTGTGCAGCTCTGAGGAGCCAGAACTGATACCAGGGAAGGAGAAAGGGGGAGAGAAATAAATAATAATCTGCCTCCATTCAGCGTATATAGGTTACCTGATTTGCATATATGCTAATAATGCTATAATTACCCTGCTGTTCTGGCCTATGATCAAGTTCTATAAATATATAGGATATCAGAGCTAGGCCTAGCAACACCACCCTTGAAATCATACAGTATATGTATGTGTATGTGTGCATTTTATGTGTAATCTAGACCTATGAGCCTGTCTTTGTTAGAACACACTCCCTGGCAGATCCCAGCTCTCCTGGCTTTCAGCTACCCCTCCTGCGTTTTGAGGCATCTCCAAGGGAGGAGGAAAGAGATGCGTGAATGAGAAAATATTCTAAGTTATATTTAATTCTTAGTATTAGTTTCATTATGAATGCTATGGCTATTTTTAGGAAAATCAAAGATTTCCCAAAATTATTGAATTAGTTATTATTAGCTACATGCCCCCACCTCCTACAGGCCCTCACTTTGGGCTGTGGGTTGGGGATAGGAAGAGGAAGCCTGTATCTCCTGGGCCTATTGAGATGTTTCAGAAGGTGCTTTCTATGGGAGAGCAAGTGTAGTCCCTGTCCCCAAATCTGCACCTCATGCCTTAGTCTCCCAACACGCTCCCCACTCTTGCAGGAAATCAGGGGGAAGATGGGCAGGGGGGTGTGCAGATTTTTGGGTGATGGTGGCAGAAGTGGGGAGGAAGCTTGGAGGAACATAAAAGGCAATCCACAGCTGTCTGCTTTTAATTATAATTATCCCCTTTTGCTTCCTTTCTGGCTAATGAGGGGGGGGATTTAAATTTTTTTTCTCCCTTTTCTCTCCTCCCTCCTTTCCCTGGAATTGAGGGATGGGGTGAATCAGGGTCCTCCTCCCCTTCCTCCCCTTCCTCCCCATCATCCCCTGGTTACTGGGAGAAAGGCAGACTCCAGAGGGTGGTGACAGTATGAAGAGATTTGTAGGAACAAAAGAAGGACAGGTTTGGATTGCTGGACACGTCCCAGAGTTGGAGAGACCCTCCCTCATTCCACTGGCACCCCCTCCCATCAACCCCCCAGCTCCCCAGACAAGGAACTCAATGTCTTCCAGCCGGTGAGAAAGGAGCTAACAGGAGCCCTGGTCTAGAGGGAAGGGGGAGGGAGGGGGTGGGGAGTTGGGGGGGTGCAAAATTAGTCTCAAAGGATCTTTATTTCTGAGCTAGTGAAGCAGATGTAATCAAGGGGAGAGCAAAATAATCATAATGGGAGGAATGGGGGGAGGGGAAGCTGGGGCTGGAATGGGGGGACTAGGCCAGGCCAGGGTGAGAACCGGGGGGCAGGGAACATGGAGTGGGGGAATCTGTTGCCTTTTCTCACCCCTCTAAAGTCTCCCTACTTGGAGGTGGAGAAAGAAGGACCAGGTCTATAGACTCTGACCTTAGCCCTCAGAATCTCTCATTCTCAGTTTAGGGATCGAGGGGCCAGAAGGTGGCTGGGAAGGCAAGTAGGGAGAAGAGAGCCCCCGCCCGGCTGGGGAGGTGGTGAGGAGAGGGGAGACTGAAAGCAGTGGGGGAGGGTGAGAGAGGGGGGCCAGCAGAGACTCAAGTGGCTCCAGGTCTGTGGGACAAAAGTTGGAGGGAGATTTGTGTATGAGAGAGGAAGGGAGGGGGCCGTGGGGAAGGGGGGGCTTTGACAATGAACTTGAGACAAACTTCATTAGCATGCAGGCCTGCTGTCTGTCACGTTGAGCTCAGACCGAGTTCCCATGCAGGCCAGGAAGAGTGGGAGGGGGGAAAGGGAGGAGCCGAGGGTGGGGGTGAGGGAGAGAAAAGAGACCCGACCATTGTGCCATTCTGGGCCCCAGCTTCCACCAAATATCGGGACCCCAGCCCTGGAAACCAACCCCCCAATTGCTCTCCCTCCTCTAAGAAAAAGATAATTTATCTCCCACTTTGACTCTGTGGTCCCACCCCTCCTCTCCTCTTGTCTAGACTTCCAAGTGCTGGCCTCCGCCTCCCCCCAGTCTGTTCCCCCCTCTGGCTCTCAGCCTTCATCTTCCGATTGTCACTTTCTCCTTCACAACTCAGATCTGGATTTGTGATTAGTTAACCTGACTGGCTTGGGGGGCTGGGGGAGGTTTGGGAAGAGGGAACTGGGATACCCTGAGCCTTCAAATTGGCAAACTGTATCCTCATCCCATGATTCCTTGTCCGCTGCGCTCCTCACCCTAGACACACACATCATTTAATCACTCTCTCAAGTTCAAAAGTGAATTAAAACTGGAAGGAGACTGAGGGACAGGGGTATTTCTGTCACACCCTTTCTCTGGCTTCCTTGGGAGACAAGGGTGGCCTGGAGGAACAATAGCTTCCCTTAGCCCCTTCTTCCTGCCTCAGGTTAGAAAAGGTAGTAGGGGAGGTGGGACACAGAGTGGAGGTGACAAAGACCCCTTCCCACACAGGCACTAGAAGAAAGGAGGAGGGGGTTGCCTCGGAGCAGGGCTGTTATTTTGGTGGTGGTGGTGTCTCCAGATAGGGGCAGCACCCCCTTTTTGCTGCCTTTCCAGGAAGAGCAGCAAGAGAAAGAAAGAGAGAGGCAAGCGAAATTCCTGAATGGATAGACAGATGCTACGTCATCGGAGCTGCATCCTCCACTCCACAAGAGGCTAGGAGCTGGGGGGAGAGAGGCAGTCCAGCCGCAGGGGCCACCCGGACAGTCTCTCCTCACAGAAGCCGGGTAAGTGGCCATTGGGGACCAGGGAGGGACCCAGTCCTGTCAGACACCTGGGCTGGGGGTGGGAAGCAATCCCCTAAAATCAGTCAGAGCGCCCTAACCTTCCTACTTTGCCTCCCGGCTAATGGAGGCTGGTGCAGTGATCACGGGAAGGAAAGGCTGATAAAAGATTTAGGGGGCCCCCAAAATGGATGAAGCGTGTGGGTGAAGGAGGAGTTGGCAGCATGAGGTTTCACCTCCTGCTTCCCGGGCATCTGTCTCCGGAGGGAGGCAGTGGCTCTGCCCAGCCGCCCGAGTGCCTCTGGGTCCCCTTCCTTCCCCCAGCCCATGCGGGCTGGAGACAGCTCACTAAGTTTGTCAATGGGATTGGGAAGGGGGGGCTTTAGGGTCACGGTGCTACTGATCCTATTAATCTGCCCCTCCCTTCTCTCCACTAGACATGGCCAACATCTTAATGCTTGCACCAGAGGAGAGGCAGGAAGGAAAATTGTCGTGGAGCTGGGAGGGAGGAGAAAAAACGGTGCTGTATTTGGACTCCTGATCTTCTTTCCTGTTGTGGCTCTTATTCCTCTCTGCCCCAGAGACTTCAGGTTTTAAGGGAGGACAAAGTCTGAGGCACTTGCAGGGGTGGGAGAAAAGGAGCCGCATTTCCAGAAACGTGGAGACCAGAATTAGGAAAAATCCAAAAATATTTTATAGGATTTAGATTAATTTCATTCCCCTTCTTCCCCCCTTTTCCTACTAGCTGGCGGGTGCAAAAGGGACTGAAAGGGGCTTAGAACCAAGTGAGGTTTTGAGGCAGATGCTTAGGGTCTAGAAGAGGAGAGAAAGCTACTCCAGCCCTCTTCACACCCATCTAATGGAGGTTTTTTTGTTTTTGTTTTTCTAAAGGAGGGCCAGGGCACATGGGAAGAAGGCACCATGCCTGCCCCTAGTCCTCCACCCACATGGTGCTTTCTGGGAGACAGGAAGGGACCCTTGTGAAGTAGTGGAGGCTGGAGTGGAGCAGAGTGTTCCTGGTACCCCAGAGGCCACACTGCTGGGAGAGGCTTAGGCTGCCAGCCATCATATGTGCACACACATGTTCTGTGCCTGCTGGGCTGTGTTCCTCATCACCACGTTCCCCTGGCTTTGTGTGTGCTTGGTGGTGAGGTGCCAGGTCAGAGATCAGTGACAAGGGGCACAGCTGCCCCAGGGAACCCCACCACCACTCTCATTGATTAGAGTGGAAGGAGTAGCTAGAGGCTCCCCAACTGTCCTTGTGCCTGTTTTCTGGCTTGTCAGCAAATTGTGTGGGGTGGGGGTGGCCCCTTCTTTGGTATGAAGATAATTTCAGGCTGAGGCATCCCCTTATGAAATGGGTGGGCTGGCAGAGCTGGGGCTGAGAGTCAAATGAATATTCGTGGGTGTTAGAAGTGAGGAGGGGGCATTCAAAGCACCCCTCCTAGAAATCAGGCTTAGATTTAAGGCTCATCCCTGCTCTCCAGCCCCTTTCCTTTTTATGATTTCCTCTGCTTTTAGGCAGGTTACCTTCCTGACTTAAAAAAAAAAAAAAAAAGAATTAGTTGTGGAATTGAGTTTGAGGTAGAGAGATTCACCAATTTACCTCCACCCCACATACACAAATCCACACCTCCTGGCATTTTAGGAGCTGGGTCACCTGCAGTATACACGTCATTCTCCCAAACCATAATTTAACATGAAAGCAAAATACTGGAAAGGTAAGACTATAAAGTATTGAGCCTGGGTTCCATACCCAACATTCAGAGAATAATAATAAAAAATAACTGTTTTGTATTCATTTATGTATGTGAAAAAGAGAGGGAAGAAACCGATAGCTAGAGGACATGTCTTTATGGATCTCTGAGCTACACAGCGTAGGTGATAGGAAGATAGGTCATGAAGAGATGAGTGGAGATAGCTAGAGAGATAACATGATTGAGATCTTAAATGCACATAGCACTTCACAGCTCACAGGCAAAGATATATCCCTGGCCCTAGATCCTTGATTCCGTCCTAAGTGTGCTCTCTGGTAGACCATGAGCAGCAGGAATCAGCCAGAAGTGGAATCTGGGCAGTGGATTACTTCCTTAGCTTTAAGTCTGAGATCTCCACAGGCTCAGTTCAGATCCCTGGGCTGAAGGTTTTGGATGGAGGTAAGGGAGGCTGTGAGGACAAGGCTGGTTAGGGTTGTCCAGGCGAGATGGAGCTGAGAGGCTCCAGCCAGGGGCCCTGCCTGTCCTTCATGTCTAGGCTTTTCTCTTTCGGCCATCTCCCTGTGTAGCCTCAAGCCTGGAGATTGAAGAGGGGGCCCAAGACTGTCTAGGTCCTGAAGGTGCAGGACTGGGAGAGAAGGAGTTGGTGAGAGGGGGATCAGGAGACTGGGGCCATTAGGGAAAGAGGATTGGAGCCCCTTGAAGGACTTTAACATTTGTATTCTCCCCTTTGACAGGAGCTGGGCATCCAAGAAGAAGCAGCCTCATTTGTTTCTGGTGTCATCGTAGGTGGCCACCTTTGGCTTTTGGGGTATTTATTTTCTTTTTGTTGTTTTTGCTGGTGGTATGGGTGGGGGAGGAACAGGACAGCTGGCCTTGCATCGCCTGTGTTTTCTCCTGTTCTCTACACCTCTCTTCCCCACTCTGTCTTTTCCATCTTTCAGCCCCTCATTTTGATTGCTTACTCTGATTATAGTAAGACCTGTACAGTCAATGATCATGGGAATGGAATGAAGTGGCTTGGGAAGGAAAGGCCACCCTGCTTCTAGTTCTGTGATAGAGAGGAAAGGCATTGGGGATACAGGGAACTCTTTTCCCTTTTCCCATAGGCTCCTGAGGGCAGAGATGGAGGCCAGTTGACCTTGGAGGAGGTGGTTCTTTGGGGAAGGGAGCAGAGATATCTGTAGCTGGGTGACAGAGGTGAGAAAAGAGAGGAGTGTGGGTTAAAGTGAATGGAAACCTGGGAAGCTTAAAGAACTGTGAGTGGCTGTGTGTGCCAGGGCATGTACCTGTGAGCATCAGGAGATGGTACTGCTGGAGTATCTGGGGATTTGCCATTGCATTGGTCTGAGTTGATAGGTTGGAATGTATTTGTATGTGTGTGTGTGTGGGAGTGCATGCACAGCCCCTTTGCACACCCATGCCTATGCCCCATAAGGAGGCCATTTGCTGAGGGCTGAGGGTCTTGTAGAAAGGGCTCCATCTGGATGAACCGGCCGACCCTCTCCCATCTCCGCCACCTTGTTCTCACCTCCCAGACACTCTAAGGTTCTCAGGCGAGTGAGCAATGTGAGGGCTCAAGAACAGAACTGGGAGCAGGCAGGGGAGGCAGACTGGCCCCTCTATGAGAGGAAAAAACCCACTCTTGTCAGGAAGAAGTGTGGTATCCCCAGGGACAAAATCCTCCAGATTATGTGTCAGACCCTCTGACATTTTCTGCCCATCTGAATGTGTATATATATATATTTTTTTTTTCACACAGCCTAAGCATTTTTTTAACTGCCAATTATTGCTTTCATTTGTCACTACCCCGTAGACAATGCAAATATTCTATAGTGAAAGAATAATGCATGATAATGTTCATAATAGTGATGCACTTGTAAGACAAAAATAAATATCTGAACCCACCTTCCCCCAAATGCAGCTTTCATCTATATCTTCAAGGCAAATTAACCTGCTAATTGAAACAAAGAAAAAAATATGCTCTTTATTTAATTACCTGAATATTTCAAGAGAGTGGTTTACTGCCAAAATGTATTTTGGAACCCGAATTATAACGATCTGTCCAAGAGCTGCATCCAGAGAGCATAATTCAGGCCATGTTTTTCTCTACATGGGCCTCTTCAGGCACACAGACAATAGGTGGGCATCAGGGCTGTAGGGAGGGGGGTAGGGATGGGCTCTGGCAGAGAATGCAGGCTCCTAGGCTCATTGAGACACAGACTCAGATCAGCACCTGGGATGTGGTATGCTCTCCCCAGAGTCCCCCAGAAATTCCCTGGAAGGACTCAGGGTGGGGTCTGCAGACCATCATTCCACAGAACACTCCAGCAGGCTGTGCCGTGTGCTAGTAGCAGAAGGCTCTGCTCCAACTGAGGCCCTCTGAGGGAGACTGAGGCTGGTGGCCCAAGCCCAAAGGCACCTACTGCCCCTGTGTTACTCCAGCTGTTAGCCTCTTCCACGCCAGCTCTATCCAATTAGTAGAAGGGTCTCTTCTGGTCAAAGGAACTGTCCAATAGTCATTAACACATAACATGATAGATACAACTCCCCCCTGTCTTGCCACACACACCCATACACAGATCCCACAAAACACACAACTTATCACACCCTCATCCTCCACCCATAATCCACACGACAGCAAACACAGACTTGCAGATACATGCACAGGTACACATAGACCTTTATTAATTTATCAATTACTAAATTCATAAATTTAGTAATTTATGTTTGAGGTATAGTGTTAGTTACTATACCGGGACAAGAATGTGTTTGAAATTGCCCCTGCCCTTGGGATACTGTCTCGTTTGCTACCCTCCAAATAGTTTCTTTTTTGAAACTGGAACAACATGGCTTGATGTACACAAACCAATCGCATTTTACACGAAGGTGGGGAGTTTTCTGCTTTTTTCATGGCTTATAGCTCCGTCTCCATTGGAATAAAGGCAGATGCCCTACTTACCTTCATCCCTGAGCAGGAGTGGTAGGGGATCAGGTTGTTAAGCACACCCAAACAAAACCAAACAAAAAATTACCTCGTGAGTGGTGGGGATTCCATGTGGATAGTGGTGCCAGGACAATTTAGACTAATCTCCACTTTCTTTTGTGTGTATGTGTGTGTGTGGGGGGTCTCTGCTTCTTAAATTTGGACACTGTTCAGGCTGAACTACCTGTGCAGGACCCAAAGCCACAGTAAAAGAGAGAGGTCTTGCTCTTTATCAAGCTATTTGGGGAAATTTAGATATATTTTCAGAAGTCATCTAAATGTACCCATTTCTCTCTCCATCTTGCTTTTTGAAGAAATTCAGCTGAGTTTGAATTTGGGCCAACAGAGGCAGGGTGGGGGAGTCTCCCTTGGGCAAAGAAGCCTTTCTGTCCTCTCCCCTCCACAACAAAAATATAGCAGTGGCTGAAAGAGAAGGGAAGTTTGTGCTGATTCTCAACTGCACCTTGCCAGACTGTCTGGACACCCAGGACAGCGTAAGAGGTTGTAGAGATAAGCTTGGGCCCCATAGAGGACAAGGGACTTGGCTGGAAATTGTGATGGAGAAGAAAAATGAGAGTCTTAGGCAACAGGATAGCTCATCCCTACTGGTCCCAGCTCCCCAGGTGCTAGTGAGGGGAGGAATGAGGGGGAGAAGGGTTTGTTTAAGGTGCTTTTAAGGGATCCTGTGGGAGGGCAAATGGGGAGATATTTGTAGAGGAAGTTGGTGGTGTGTCTGGAGAAATGTAGGCCCTGTTTAGAATTGCTAGAATGCTGGAGGATATTGGGCCTCTTATAAAGGGACAGGAGGTGGTATACTGAGAAATCTTGGAAGGGGTTTGTAAGCATGAACGGGAAAGGCCTGTCATTTCTCTGGGGCCCTATCTGGGATGCATTTAGCAGCAGGCCAGTAGGTAGGTCTATCTGTGAGAATGTTTGAGGAGGGTTCCGTTTTTCTGCAACTGTACTGGAGCGATGGGGACTCCAACACTCTGCTCCCCAGTGCCGCATTGGGAGCTGTGAGAGCACCTGGGAAGGGGCGGGAAGAAACAAAGTAGGGGGTGGACACTTTGGCTCTGCCTCTTTCCTTTCCTCCTCACCATTGGCTGGTGTGCTCCCAGTTCTGGGAGGGTGAAAAATTGACGTGGAAGCTTCTAGAATGCCTTTCCCTTGGGTAAGAGCCTCGGGACCCTGCAGAGTCTAATAGAAGGAAAAAAAAGGCCACGGTCAAGCCCAGCCCTGACAATGCCCTGAGTTTTGAGGAAATTGGGTTGTTGCTTCAGCCTCTTAACTACTATTTTGGTGAGGAAACACCTGGGCCCCTGGGCTTTATTCTATTTCAAACTGTCCCCCACCTTGCAGTCATGCAACCAATATCAATGGCAGTGATTATTCAGACATTCTCTAGTCTTTGAGAGAAGCACCAAATTGACCCATTGGCCATCAGCTTGCATCTAACCAAGACAAATAGCATTCAGGCTTGGCTTTGTCCTGGGCTGTGCAGAGGAACAGATAAAACAATCTGTGGGGGGGCCTGATGGCCAGGGGGTGGTATCCTGGAGCACACCCCTGGTGGCCTAGTGTTCAAGGACTCCTGGTTAGAGCAGCTGGCCCATGTTAATCTGACCAACAAGCTCCAGATATCCAAGTCCTAGAGTTTGTTAGCAAAGGGGCTGAGAGTAGGGTGAGTGGAAGGGTGGGGTGGCTCAGGACAGGAATTCGAATTGCTCCCTGGCAGGCACAGCGGCTCAGAGAGGGGCCCAGAGCTTATCCTGAGAGCTCTGCCAGACAGCAGGAATCTGGATCCTGCCTGCCGACCTTTGGGCCTGGGTATATCACCCAGAGTTGAGACTAGGCATTCTTTGATTCATCTCACAGAAAGGCTGGATAGGGAATGTCGCACTGGGCCAGGCCAAATGGGTAGCCAGATTGGGAAAGTCCCGGGCCTGAGCCTTGCTGTCCCATGATCCTCCTCCCCATGACCCCTGCGCTCCAGACACCGGGGGAGAGAACGCGGACTGGAGGTTGGAGGCGCACGGGGTGGCTGAAGGGGAGAGAAGGCGCTAGCAAGGGCCTCCATGGCTGGGTCAAATTCTGTCGGTCTTGCCCAGGCTGAGGCCAGCTGGGATCCTCACTCCCAGCCTCCCCTACCTGGAACCTTGGTGCTGCGAACAGTCCTGAGATACATTCCCGTTTCTGCAAGGCGGAAAAGGAAGCTCAAGTCCCACTCAGACCCCACGTCTCCCTGTATGAGTCTCAAACTTCCAGGATCTCTTCCTCGCTATATAGAGTTGAAAACCAGGAAGAGAGGTCCCTGCTCATCCTAAAAGATTAAGATCACAATCCGTAAGGATCAGAACACAAAGAATGTTCTGACAGACGGAGGCAGGTAGGAGTAGCCTGCAGTCATCTGGTTCTTTTTGAGGGGATTTCACCCGATCTCTTTTCCATCTTTGCGCCCTGTCCCGGTGTAACATACCTAGGGCCAAAATGCAAAATGTAAGACCAACGAAAAGAGTGAGGTTGGAGATCAAAACCACAAACGGCGATGGATTAGAAATGGAAGGCGGGTCTAGGGGTGGGTGAGGCAGCAAGAGGCTGAGAATCAGCACACAGACATAGTATTCCCCGCCCCCCCTTCTCCGGGGGGAGGGGCGCCCCAATTGCGCTCCCGGGGCCCGGCCAGGGCAGAGAGAGAGGCGGGGCTGGCGGGGAACGAAGCGGTGACGTCAGACTCGGTAGGGCCAATCAGAGGCTGGCCTGGGGAGGGAGTGTGAAAGGATGAATGAAAAGTCCGGAGCCGGAGCACGCCGGGGCCAGAGCCGCAGCAGAGGCTGAGGAGGGAGCTGGAGAGGTGAGACCTGCTCCACGAGCTGCTGGCCTAGGCTAGGCGGAGGCTCAGATCTGGGCGGGCTCCTGCGCCCCGGCGCCCGCCGAGCCCTGGGATCTGGGACCGGGGTCCGTGGCGCTCCATGGGCGGGAACCAGCGGGAGGACCGCGCGGGAGAGCACGTATGGGCACCTTGGGCCGGGTGTAAGTGGCCTGGCCAGCGTGGGGCACGAGGTGGGCGAGCGCCTCGGAATCCAGTGTCTCCGCGCGTCCACCACGAGGGGCTGGCTGTGTCCCCCACCCTCTTCTGGTCTTCCCGGACCTCTTTCTTGTCTGATCGCACCTCCTGCCAGCCCCAGGGCACCTCTCTTCTCGGACCCCCGGCCATTTTCACAACCCTGGGTAATTTCTGGTCCTCTTTGTACAAAGCCTTTTTTCAGGGGTTCTGCGGGGCCCAGGACTTAGCTCACCTACCTACCCAGCCGCCCTCGGCTTTCCTCCCCTCACCCCTTCTCATGGGTGCTCTCCTGGATCTCTTCCCGGGTGGGGTCTTTGCCCTTTCCCACCCCACGGCCACAGTCTTCCCTCTCTCTCTCTCTGGGTCGCCAGGATTTCCCTCTTTCCTACGGGGGAGCCTCTGGGGTTTCTACCTCCGGGGTTTCACTGCCCGCTCCCCCTTTTAGTCGGCCGCTTGCATCCAGTTCTTTCCCCCGCACCGGCTCCGGTTCGCTTCCACCGCCCTTGTTAGTTGGAGACGAGGCTGGGCCGGCTCCGCTGCTCCCGCTTCTACCCGACGCGTAGGCTGCGGCTCCGCTGGAGGCTAAGGCTCTGGCTGCCGGGGTGCACCCCGATCTTCCAGAGGAGCGCACTGGAGACCCGGCGAGACTGGGGAGCCCTCCGCCTCGGTGTCTGCTGTCTTCCCGGGTGGCACGAAAAGCCTGAGAATCCCTTCTACCCGGGACCAGCGGAATTCCTACTTTTGTCTCGAATGGGGGAGCAGGGGAAAAAGGGAGCTGGACGCTTTTAGGGTCTGGGGTCAATCCCCGGACCTCGACGCCAACTGCCGTTGTGTCCTTTCCACTGCGTTTCGGTCTCTGTTGTGTCTGCATTCCTCTCCGAGTCTCTTTTGGTCTCGAACACCATTGCCTTCTCCACCCCCTACCTCCACCCGTGTACTTTCCCCCTAACTCCCACTGGCGAGCGACCGGGAGGCTGCGGAGGTACCGGCGGCATCTGCGGCGGCGGCAACCGGGAGGCTGCGTGGAAGAGGCGCCAGCGGCAGCGGCAGCCAGGAGGCGGGGTTGGTTGTTATCTTTGGTTATCTAGCTGTATGAGTGGTGTGGAGTCTTCATAAAGCTAGATAACCGAAAGTAAAAATAACCCCATACACGGCGCAGAGGGGCCCAGGGAAAGCTGGCCTCACGGGCGGTCGGGGGAGGCCGGGCGAGGGTCTAAGAGCCGCGAGGACCGACCAGCTGTGGGAGGATGCAAGAGGACCGGCGGCTCACCGGCCTGGAGACTGCACTGGGCCCGGCGACTTCCCACCCCCTAACCTGGTTCTGCGAAGGTAGGCGTCAGCGTCCCATTTCACTTTAGCCAAGTGCAACATTTTTCCTCGCGGAGCTGGGAAGCAAGGAAGCCTCACTGGGATCATTTCTTGTGGTCCCCGCTCCGGATGAGGCGGGAGAGATCTGTTGAAATCTAGTTGCAGGGTTATTCGGGACAGTCCCTCGGGCTCTGGGCCCGGGCCTCTCCAGGGAGCGCGAGCTGGCGAGCAGTTTCCCCGCAGGCCATCTACAGCTACTGCTGGGATGGGAGGGTTTGGAGGAAGTCACCTGCGAACACTGGTCTTTGCTTGGGGCGGTTCCCTAAAGCTATCTAGCTATCCAGCTTGGTTGGGAGCTGAGAATGTCATAGTAGAAATAGGACTGAAGGTACTAAGTGGAGGCTGCTAAAAAAAAAAAAAAAAAAAAGGAAAGGAAAACAGGGTGGCTGGAGAACCTTTTACCCAGCTAGGGTTCTGGGGCAATGGAGTGCAGAGTCGCTCTCTGGTCCATTTCCCTATTAATTCCTCCTTCAGAATCAGGACCTGAGTCTGATGTCTTAAAAAGATTCTCATGTTGCTTTGTCATTCCTGACCAAAGGGATTGAGTTGGGGTCTTTCAGGACACCCTACCTTCCCACCCCAATCTCACTCTTGGAAATCATCTCCAAGAACAAATGGCCTCAAGGAGCTCTGAGGAGCTCAAACACAAAGGAATTTGTAGCTTAGTATCTATGCTGCCCAGAGAAAGCAAAGAATTAGAGATTAATCGGGGCCTTTCCTAAAAGAATCCATTTATCTGGCCTGACCTAAATATTTTAAGCAAAAGAGTGTTTAGGTGTAGTTAAAAGGAGAACAGTCTAGGGTCACTGTGTATAATAAAAGCAGAGAAAGCTAGAAGTGGCCCCTCTGTACGATGACCACTCCCGCCCCATCCCCCATGGCCTGGCATTCCAGGACACAGCAGTCAGAAGTAAAGGGGACAGGAGAACTGGATGAAATGACCTTGTACTGATTCCAGTTTCCTGTGGAAATTTAAAATTTCCTCCCAGGACCTGATTTTATAGCTAGGAGATAATGATTTCATTATATATTATGTGGGAGAAATATTAGAGAATCCAAACTCAAAAAACTGGGCTTCAGGGAGCCTGGAGTACATGTCTCCTTCATTTAGAGATTTGAAGGAAGCAGAGATTAGTGGCCTCTTACTTTCTCAGCCATTTGGAATTTGGGATTTCTAGAGGAGGGGAGGTGGAGACTGGCTTAGGGAGAAAGGGAGCAGGTTTTAGGCAGAGACTAATAATCCCTAACTCTACTTCCTGGGCACTCAGCCTACCTGCCTTTCTTTAATCTTCTGACACTGTGAGGTAGCTGTTGTTAACCCCATCTTACATATGAGGAACCACAGGCTTAAATGAGTTGGTAATGTCACTGGGTGGTTTCAAACCCAATCCTTTTTCTACTGGACTTGCCTGTGAGAAGAGCTGAAGAGGGAGTGAGGTCTGGAGAGTGAGACAGGGCTGAGCTGCCAAGGGGGTGGGGTGGGGAACAGGGCCTGGTGGGGCAGGTGCACCCACAGAAAAGGCCTGCTTGTGAGCAGGGGCTGGGAGTTGAGAGGAGAGGAAGAGAAGCACCAGGAAAGATAGGCTGGCTTTCTTTCTTTCTTTCTTAATTTCTTTCTTTCTTTCTTTCTTTCTTTCTTTCTTTCTTTCTTTCTTTCTTTCACCTTTTATGTAGCTTGTTGGAAATGTGTATTTGGAATCTGCTGAGGCTCATCTGCAAGAGACTTAGGCCCTATATTATTAACCACAATGGGTTTCTATTCTTGTTGTCTCCCATTAGCACATTTGACCTCCAAAGGAGCATTGAGGGCCTAAGGGAACTGATGGGTTGAGAGTTTACACCCTACCAAACTAGCACCTCAGTGGAAAGGGGGAACAGAGGCCAGGAGGGATGTGGGGGTGAGGGTTTGTGTCTGCCTTCTGTGAGCATATGGTGTGTGCATGTGGGTGTGTGGGTGTGGTTGTCAGGAGAGTGATGGGTGACTGTGTTTGTGAGCTGTGTGTGTCTGCTTATGAGGATGAGAAAGTGAGTGATGTGTGGCCTGGTGTGAGGTTGGATGTATGTGCCTCCATGGTGGGTAGAAAGTTTGGCTGTCTAGCTATGTGTAGTTATAAATCCACTATAGGAACAGGCACTCCAGGATTTGGGAGGTTTTATGAAACGCAGACATCATGGTGATGCCACCAAGTTCTCCCCACACC
>VSMD01023609.1:0-101414 GCA_008750895.1 Mirza zaza | reverse complement strand
CGACGCCTGAAAGGAGTTGTAGATGAGATGCTGTGGCCCTTTCGCTCACGATAAGCTGGTGCTGAAGGCACGGAGAGAGGAAGAGGAAGGTAAGCTGGCCGACATGTTGGGCTGCTGCTCCTCGCGTGGGGCACGTCCCCTGCCCCAGAGGCCGACAGCCACCAGCACGCTGTGCAGTCGACTTTCCTGGGTGAGGACGCGCTCCATCGCTGCTGTGACAGGGAGCCGGTGTAGAAGCCTGCGTGCAAGAACTTGCCACTGTGCATGAAAAGCCAGGCCCCTGGGGACGGCCTCTTTGACAGACTGACCACCGCTGGCCTGGACATGGGGAACCGGCTGACCGTCGAGGGGTTCTGGATCCACAGGGCTGAATCACGGTGCAGGAGCAGCCGCGGGCCCTGACACGTGCTGGGGACAGCGTAGCAGCCGGGATGGCAACTTGTGACCCACCGAGCCAGCCGGGCCCTGGCCATTCTCTGCAACCATCAGTGAGCAACGCCTGAGACCTTCCAGAAGTCGATGCAGAATCTCCAAGTGAAGATCAAGGCGAAGAAGGTGCAGGTGGCCAAGGCCAGGGTGGCGCTGAGGAGGGCGACCTCGATCATGAGACCCGAAGGGACAGCAAGTCCGGGAGTTTCCCGGGGAAGAGGTGGGGGCACCTGGCACGGCTGAGTGCTCAGGCCGCAAAGGAGGAGGACAGGCAGGTGACCCTGGGCATGCCCACGCTAAACCACCTGGACCCCAGGATCACATCTCCAGGTCGGGGTGCAGGTGGAGCAGACCTACAGCAAACGCAGAGGGAGGAGTTCGCCTGGGCGCTGGACATTCAGGAGAAGACTTTGAATTCTAACAGCAATCAGTCTCCCTTGGCATTTTCATAGTGATTTCGCTATTAAAGCAATATTGGGGAATTTTGTACCATAAAAAAAATGAAAAGCATGAAAAAGAAAAAAGAGGAAAAAACAGATTTGAATTCTATTGGCAGAGTTGTAAATTCTCTTGTCTCTTTAATCTCTGCTACATCTGTTGTTCTGCTTCTTTATTTTTTTCAAAAAAGTTTTGAAATTTGTAGTTTTATTATGTTTAGTTGTAATCAATTTAAAGTTTCATTTTCATTTCTTCTTTGCCTCATGAGTTATTTAGAAGTATGTTATTTAATTAACAAGATTATAGCATTTCCTTTTCTATAATTGATTTTTAACTTAATTGCATTGTGGTCAGAGAGAATGACTCTATGACACTAATTCTTTGAAAATTTTTGAGCATGTTTTATGGCCTAATCTGTGCTTTTTATGTTTTTAAATGTAATATATGTGTGCTTGAGAGAAGGACATATTCTCTTTCAAATCAAGAGTGGCAATTTTATGGTTCAAATCTTCTAAATCTTTATTAATTCTCTATCTAGTTGACCTCTTGATAATTAATTCAAAGAACCAGACAGAATTTCAAAATTTCATATTGCTCAATAGTAATCTCCATGACAACTTTGAAAAACATTGTAACTGCTCATACAATATTAGATTCCATTTCTAAGTTTTTGTCTCTTCCACTAATTCATGTTTTTTAATCAGTCTATCTTTACAATAAGTTTTAATGCCCGATAGTACACATATATATCATTTTTATTATATTTTATATGATTTTCTTGGTTATATTTGTCTAATGTTTGTTAAATATTTTTAATATTCAAAAAATTTTCCATATGTCCAGAATTTTTTTATGTATTTTCACAGTTTGTCCCCAACTACCTAGCCCCAGGAAACTACATTCTGTCACTGTAGATTAGCTTTCCCTGTTTTAGAATTTCATCCAGATGAAATCATACAGCATGTACTCTTTTAGGTCAGCCTTGTTTTGCTCAAGATAACGATGTTGAAATACATCCATATTTTTGTGTGTATCATGAGTTAATTCTGGATTATTGATAAGTAGAATTAAAAGTGGGCAAAGGATCCAAATAGTATTTCTCCCAAGAAGATGAACTAATTATTCAGTATTTGCTAACTCAGTGTTCATGGAGACTTTATGGAGCATAGCTACTGTGACTAATGACAAACTGACCTTGTATGATTGCAGGCACTGTCTCCCATCCCATGGGTTGTCTTTGTACATTCTTGGTGGCATATTTTAAAGCATAGAAGTTTTAAGTTCTGATAAAGTGTAATTTATATATTATTTCTTTTATTGTTTTCGTGTGTTTGTCGTTATAGCTAAGAAGACTTTTCCCAAGCAAAAATCATATTTACCCCTACATTTTCATGTATGAATTTTTCTAGTTTTACTTTTTACTCTTAAGTTTATATATTTGGAGTTTTGTTTCTGTGAATGGTATGAAGTAGGGGATCTGACTTACTGGGGCCCTATTCCATTATTCCTAGCTGTGGTATCTAGACAGGTTGCGGAGGGGGCGGGGGGGGGGGGGAACAAAAATCATTCAGGGGTTGCATGACTAGTTAGGTGCATGGTTTGAGGTAGAGGTCATCCTTTGGATGTGGACAGCCAATTGTTCCAGCACTATTTTTTGAAAAGATTATTATTTCCCCTGTTGAATTGTTTTGGCACACTTATTGAAAATCAATTTACCATAAATATAAAGGCATATTTTATATGTATTAGTGTAATAAATACATATATACATATGTTAATGTAAAGTACCACATTAACAGAATGAAGATGTGGTTAGTTTTATGTATCATCTCGAAGGATGGTCTTGGATGTGATTGATAGTAAAATTGATAAATTTTGAGTAAAGCAGATTGCCCTCTATAATGTGACTGAGCCTAACCCAATCAGTTGAAGGACTATAATGAACCAAAAGGCCACCTTCTCTGAGCAAGAGAGAATTCTCCAGAAGATGCCATTGGACTTCATCTGCACCACTGGCTCTCCTGGATTTCCAGGCTGCTGGCCTTTGTACTGAACCTACATCAGCAGCTCTCCTGGATCTCAAGCCTGCCAGCCCACACTGTGGATTTTGGACTAGCCAACCTCCATAATAATGTGGGCCAATTTCTGTTACTCTAGAGAAGCATGATTAATAGAGAATTTGATTCCAAGAATAGCAGAGTCTTGAAGATTAATTTTCTAAATTGGGCCTGGAACCTAGAATTGGCTGATTAATCGAATTATATTTAAAAACACCAGTGTTTTTATTTCCAGTAGTAAAGAGATCTCTGAGAATCCATGGCATGATCTGGCAATATGGATATGCGCAATATCACTATTGAATCAAACACTTAGAAGAAGCAAAGATCTAAGTGATTATCTATATAATACTTTCAAACAATTTTGTCAAACTGACAAGTCTAGTGAGATTGGCTGATTGCTCCTAATGTTGCTGGACAAACTAGGGAAAGGAAAGGATGCTCTCACTTTAACAGTAGATACCTTATAAGGCTAGAAATTAAATTTCCGCTATAAATCAGCCACTTGCAGGATGAGATTCTGGGTTTAATTTTCAGACATCTCAGCCCCATGGCTTCAGAAGATAAACTGTCAGAGCAGACATAGAAGCTGTAAAGTAATTCATGCAGCACTTGAACTGGGAATTTGAATACTTGAGTCCTTGAACCCATTCTATGGTTATTTCCTCAGTCCTGGGTTGAAAAAATGCAATACATATACTCAGAAATTGGCAGGATCCCCATATTGATTACCTGACTTGTGAAGTGAGGGCAATTATGGTTGAAAAGGCCAAGTAGAAGCTACTGGAATGGTTCCTATCTTAGAAAGTAGTAAGTCAAAAAGAAGACTACATTCTGTAGGAATGTCAAGATTGGCACCGCCATCAAGCCATCAAAGACTTGAAAGATGCAGGGGTGGTGCTTTCCACTGCAGCCCCAACTCATCTATTTGACCTATGCGGAAGACAGATAGACCTTGGAGAATGGCAGTGGATTACTATAAGCTTAATTAGGTAATGAGTCCAATTGCAGCTTCTGTACTAGATACGATTTCATTGCTTGAGGAAATTAACACATCCTCTGGCATCTGGTATGCAGCTATTGATCTAGCAAATGCATTTTTGTTTATCCCTGTTAATAAAGATCATCAGAAGCAGGTTGTTCTCAGCAGGCAAAGCCAGCAATACGCTGTCGCTGTCTTATCTCAAGGGTATATCAACTCTCCAGCCCTATATCATAATTTAGTTCACAAGGACCTTGATTACCTCTCTCTTTCACAGGATATTATGCTGCTTCATTACATTGATGTTATACTAATTGAAACTAGTGAGCAAGAATTAGCAACCACTCTAGACTTATTGATAAGACATTCTCATACCTGAGGGTTGGACATTAATCCAAGAGAAATTCGGGGCTTTCTATCTCACTGAAATTTCTAGAGTTCCAGCGGTGTGGGGTATGTCGAGATACCCCTTCTTATGTGAAATACAAGTTGTTGCATCTGGCCCCTTCTACAACCAAAATAAAGGAACAATACATAATGGGCATCTTTGGATTTGAAAGGCAATATATTCCTCATTTGGATGTGCTACTCCAGCTCATTTACCAAATGACCTAAAAGCTACTAGTTTGCAGCAGTTCCCAGAATGAGAGAAAGCTCTGCAGCAGAGACAAGCTACTATGCAAACTGCTCTGCCACTTGGGTCATATGATTCATAAGATCCAACATTACCTTAAGTGTCAATGGCACATAGGGATGCGTTTGGTGCCTTTGGCAGGATCCTACATGTGAATCACAGTGCAGGCCCTTAGGATTTTGAAGAAAAGCCCTGTCATCCTCTATGGCTAACAGCCTGCCTCTTGACAATCAGCTTATGGACTGCTATTGGGCCTTCATAGACACTAAATGATGGATTGCAACCTGAGCAGCCCACGCTCAGAGTGTGTTTGTTACCTGATGCACCAAGTCATAAAATCGGGGTGCACAGCAGCACTCCGTCATCAAATGAAAGTGATATGCATGAGATCAAACTCAAATACGCCCTGAAGGCACATGTAAGTTACATGAAAAAATCCCTCAAATACCCGAGGTTTCCAGTCCTGGTACACTGCCTTATTGTTCTCATCTGTACCTGTGCCTCATGGGAGTTTCTGGAATCAGTTGACAAATGAAGAGAAGACTTGGGCCTGGTTTACAGATGGTTCTGCATGATATGCAGGCACCATCCAAAAGTGGACAACAGCAACACCACAGACCCTTTCTGGGGTATCTTTGAAGGACAGTGGTGAAGGGAAATCTCCCCAGTGGGCAGAACTTTGAGCAGTGCACCTGGTTGTGCATTTTGCTTGCAAGGACAAATGGTCATATGTATAATCATATAATGATTCATGGGTCATAGCCAATGGTTTGGCTGATGGTCAAGGACTTGAAGAAACATGATTGGAAAATGAGTGACAAGGAAGTTTGGGGAAGAATTTCTGTGAATCCTGAGTCTGTGAATAGACCTTTCTGAAAATGTTAAGATATTTGTGTCTCATGTAAATTTTTTCCAAGGACTAAACTCAGCAGAAGAAGATTTTAATAATAGGACAGGATAACTTCTATCTGTACCAGTCAGTCTCCTTCCTCAGCTACCCCTGTCACCATCTAATGGGCCCATAGACAAAGTGTCCATGGTGGCAGGGACGGAGGTTGTGCATGGACTCAGCAACATGGGCTTCCAATCACCAAGACTGACCTCCTTATGGCTACTGATGAGTGCCTGGTCTACTAGCAGCAGGACCAGCCCTCAGTCCCTGGTAAGGCACCATTCTCTGGCGTGATCATTCAGCTACCTGGTGGCAAGTTGATTACATTGGACCACTTCCATCATGGAAGTGGCAATGTGTTGTTCTTACTGGAATCGACAATTACTCTGGGTATGGATTTGCCTCTCCTGTATACAGTGCTTCTGCCAAAACTACCATCTGTGCACTTACAGAATGCCTTATCCACCACCACATATCATTGCTTCTGATCAAGGAAATCCCTTCACAGATAATGAAGTGAGGCAATGGGCCTATGCTCATGGAAATTGCTGGTCTGTTCTTCACCATCCTGAAGTATCTAACTTGATACCATGGTGAAGTGGAAGATGAGTTAGAAAGCCAGCTAGGTAACAGTAGCTTGCAGGGCTACAGCAAGAATCTCCAAAAGGCTGTATATGGTCTGAATCAGTGTCCAATATAGGCTGCTGTTTCTCCCATAGATTCATGAGTCCAGGAATTTAGGGGTGAAAATAGGAGTGATATCACTCACCATTACTCCTAGTGACCTACCAGCAATTTTTTTGCTTCTTATTCCCACAACCTTATGTTCTGCTGGCCTAGAGGTCTTATTCCAAATGGAAGAATGCATCCAGCAGGTGACACAGCAGTGCTTCCACTGAACTAGGACTTGAGATTACCACCCTACCACTTTGGGCTCCTCATGCCCCTTAACAATAAGCAGAATGAAGAGTTATTGTGTTGGCTGGGGTGATTGATCTTTGCGACTGTTTAAGTCATATTCTCTGTTGGTATTCTACTAATATTATTCACCCTATTCCTGTATAGTTTTTATTTCTGTAAGGTCAGCAGTGATGTCTCCTCTCTCATTCTTGATTTAGTAACTTGTGACTTGTCTCTTTTTCTGTTGATCAATCTAGTTAAAGGTTTGTCAAATTTATCGATCTTTTCGAAGAACCAACTGTTGCCTTGCTTGTCTTTTTATTGTCATATTTTATTTTGTTCGTTTATGCTCTATTGTTGCCTTCTTTCTGCTTGCTTTGCATTTAGTTTGCTTTCCTTTTTCCAGTATCTTAAGGTAGTCACTTAACTGAGATTTTTTTAGTATAGGAATTAATAGCATAAATTTCTCTCTGAGCAATGCTTTAGCTCTTTCCAACAAGTGCTGCTATGTTATGTCTTCATTTTCATTCACTTCAATGTACTTTCTAACTTATCTTTTGATTTTTTCTTTGACCCATTTGCTATTTAGGAGAGTGTTCTCTAATTTCCACATTTTTTTAAATTTACTTATTTAATTTCTAATTTTATTCCGTTATGATTAGAAAACATATTTTGTATTATTTTAATCCTTTTAAATTTACTGAAGCTCTTTTATTTTTTAATTTTTTTCATCATATTATGGGGTTACAAATGTTTAGGTTACATACATTGCCTTTGCCCCAACCAAGTCAGAGCTTCAAGAATCTCCATCTCAGATGGTACAAAGATGTGGAAACAGCCCAAGTGCCCATCAATACATGAGTGGATTAATAAAATGTGGTACATGTATATCATGGAGTTTTACTCAGCCACAAAAACAATGATGATTTAGCACCTCTTGTATGATCCTGGATAGAGCTGGAACCTATTCTAAATGACATGTCACAAGAATGGAAAAACAAGCACCACATGTACTCACCATCAAATTGGTATCAACTGAAGCTCTTTTAATGAACTATTATGTGGTTTCTCCAGGGAAAGATTCTATGTGCACTTGAGAAGTATATGTATTCTGCTGTTATTTGGTCAAATGTTCCACATGTGTCTATTATTTCTAGTTGATTTATAGTGTTCAATTCTTCTATTTCTTTATTGATCTTCTATCAGACTATTCTACCCACTATTGAAAGAGGGGCATGGATGTTTACTACTACTTTTTTTAAATTGTGCATTTCTCCCTTCGATTCTGAGTTATTGCTTTGTGTATTTGGGGGCTCTGCTTTTAGATGCATATATGTTTCTAATTGCTATATCTTCCCGGTGGACTTAAATTTTGTCACTTTGAAATATCTCATCTCTAGTAACATTTTTATCTAAAAGTCTATTTTGTATGATTTTAAGTTCAGCTACTCCCTCCGTTCTTGTAGTTGCTTATTGGATGATATATCTTTTTCTATACTTTTACCTTCATCTTATTTGTATCTTTCAGTCTAAAGTGTATGGATAGTACATAGTTGGATACTGTTTTTATTTACTCTGACAATGTATGCCTTTTGAATAAATTTTTAAATCTACAGAAAAAAAAAACCTTCCATAAAATAGGTACAAGGTAACACATCCGTATCAGGATATTAGAGTTGTGCTTTTCTGAGGCACATTTGGCACATTTTTAAAGACCTAATTAGCAAGGTACCTGTCCTCACTTAAAAGGGGGCTTTCCATGAAGGATGGCTGGAGTATGAGTCCTCTCTCAGTGAAGGAACAGATTAGAGCATGTAGATCTCACAGCCAGGCAGGGAGTGGTTTCATTATTTTGCAGTTTAATAGCTGACCATTGTTCAACCTCTCTCCACTAGGCAATCGACTCCCCCACCAACAAGAAAAGAATTCTTCAGTTTTGGTTCTCAGTGACTTTTGAAGTGTCCATAATAGGCTCCAGTTTAACTAAACATGATCACCAAAGGGTTCCCTTAGCTTCTCTCTAACTTTCTCAAACACACACACAGTTTTAGCTGGCAGATGTATATTCATCAGGGTATTTCAAAAGAAGCCCCTTAAAACCCTAGGAAAGCAGGTGACTACTTACTCACGTATCTCTATAAACTCCTTTGCACTGATATCTAGTCTCAATCCCCTGCTGACTATAATTTAAGTACAATTTATAATTTAAGTCGAAATCCTCATTGCATTTAGTTTGCCAGTGACAGAATCAATTCATTTTGTTCAGGAAACTGATGCATTGGCTGCCAGGCTTCCGGTCTCTGGGAAATCAAGATTTCCCATCTCTCTGCATTTTGGAGTTGGCTGCCTTTCCCCCCTGACATTTACAATAAGCAGAATTAAACATCGTCTCCCCTACTCAGAGGTCAGGGACAGTATATTCTGGTCTGTCATCCAGAGAAAGTCGAGCAGAATGACTTCATCAACAACAGAGCGGGTTCTTTATGAAGAGAGTAGACAAACAAGGAGAGGTGTTTAGTTTGTGGTAAAGTAGGCTTCGACACATGAGCATTACTGCACAGTGTGTCACTAACAAGGATAAAAGAACTTACATAAGGGAATAATAATAGAAGGCAGGTGTGTGGTACTGCAGCTATTAGTGCATGCAGATGGTCCTATCTTCAAGTATCTTTAGATTTGTTTCTTATAAGCAACCACTCATTCAATTCTTATAGTTTGTCAACCCCACGCATTACTAATTTGAAAACCAACCTTTCTTCAGACCTTTTAAATTTCATAATGAATTTAAACCAACAAAATTTGGCACTATGCATAGATCTGAAAGGACTAAGTGCATGCTATTTTCCCTTTAAGTAAGGTGAAGCTGCCAAATCATTCAGGTAAACTATGAGAGCAAACACTGATGGAAAACACCTGGGAAAAAACACTGTCACTAAAATGAAAGGCCTTCCCTCCTACCTGTCCAACCCGGTCTAGTGATCTGCAATCTGCTGTGGGTTTCACTGTCAGTGATAAACACCAGACTCTCCCATCATCTGCCGGCCTGTCAGTTAAAGACTGGCCCAGTGGGTCCATCACAGGTGCTGGGAGAACTGGCTGAGACTGACTGGGACAACCAGGAAGAGAGTCAGGTACAGAGATCAGTGCGTGGAATGCCTGATCCCAGGTGGACACACGGGGATGTGTTCCTCAAATACACCCCCAGCTGCTGAGTGTCCCTGATGTGCTGGTCACTGTGCTGGACACTGGGCTTACTCTCTCAGTACCTCACCACACCCAGCAAGGTGTGGGCATCCTCCTCTCTTGAGAGTAAGAAAACTAGCTTCTTAGGAATAAGTTGCGGGGAGATGGAGGAGAGTGAACTAGCTTTGAGACAGGTCTCTGGCACCAAAGCCTGTCTGTCCTTCCTGCATACCACCTGCCTTGGCACAGCGCTGGAGCCTGAACACAGCAGCCCGACTCTAGAGCCTAGAGCTTCAGCCACCAGATGGATTGCAGCTCCACCCACAGGACGTGGAAGCCCCACCTCCCCAACTTGGAGAGGGGATTGGATCCATCAGGATTGGGTTCTGTTACAAAAGACAGAAGCAGGTTTATCAGAGGCTTAAACAAGACACGTGCATTTCACTCTTACATGAACATCCAGCTGCCCAAGATGGACATGGCACTCCATGTTGTCAGCAACCCAGGCTGCCCTGTCCTGCTTCTCTGCCATGATGACCTCTAACGATGGCTCATGGTAGCCCTTTTCTTTTCCAGGCAGTGGGATGGATGGAGGAAGGAACACAGTAGAAGAACCACAAAGGCACACATCAACTGTCTCTCCAGAAGGCCCACATGCTGCTGCCATGCTTTTTTAGTAGTGCTCTGTGTTATCACATGGACACAATGGAGTGCGAGGGAGGCTGGGAACCACAGTCTTCCTCCCAGATGGTGCGTGTCAGCCGCAAGCTTCGATGCAATGGGAAAAGTGGAGAATGGATGTCGGGCGTTGTCAGCGGGCTCTGCCAGGACAAACTCCAGGAGGGTGGGGCTCCACTTGCACCTGTGAGAAGCCCTGTGAGAAACACACCTTCCTCCCTCTCCCCATGGACTATTAGCATGTCTGTCTTTACGTGCACACCTACTAAATTGTTACGTAGCCTTGTCAATGACCGACAGCGACCCCTGGATAGTAGGCTACACAGAGGAACGGAAGGGTGGGAGGTTTGTTGGTGGTGAGCCAAGTGTGTGGGCTGCTGTTTTTCTCATGGTATTGTTCCGGCAAGTGTACAGCAAGTTAACAGCGACTGACCAGGGAAAGAACCGAGCAGCACACGGAGAGTCGGAGAATCAGCCTTTATTCCGCCAGTGGGCTCAGAGGGCTCTGAGTCCCGCTTCCTTGTTCTCCAGTTTTATACCCTTGGTGGGATTCAAAAAGTGTCCAATTAGCAACAAGCTTAACAACCAATCAGCAACAAGCTTTACATCCAATCAGCAACAAGCTTTAATATCCAATCAACAACAAGCTTTACATCCAATCAGTAGTGAGTTCAGCCATGGGGCCCTGGGGTGGGGTTTTTTTCCTATCAGTATCAGTTGTCAGTTTTGCCACAGAGCTTGTATTATTAAGGCAAGGTATACAGCTAGTGTTACAGCTAGTGTTTGTTACAGCTCTTGACCAGGGAAAGAACCAAGCGGCACATGGAGAGTCAAAGAACAGTCTATTCCTCCAGCAAGCTCAGCCAACTTCTGACCCCCCTTCCTTGTTCTCCTCCTGTTCTTATACCCTTGGTAGGACTTAAAAAGCATCCAATCAGCAACAAGCTTTAACATCCAATCAACAACAGTGAGATTCAAAAAGTATCCAATCAAGATTGCACAGCCAGCGCAGCCAGAGGATGGGTGCAGGCAGCTGCGCAGGCCTGGACAGCAGGCTTCGGCACACGGGGCCCAGCCCCAGAAACACACACCCACCACAGCCTCTAGCCGCACCCCGCCCCCCTGCGGGGAGGCAGCAAGCTGCCATGTCCCAGCACCCAACCATTTTGCCCTGTCAGTATCAGAGGGAAGTTGAGGTCTGGAATTCATGTTTGTTTTCTGAAGGTAGAGAAGGAAAGGACGTGAGGTGACCATGTCCAGCCTGTCACAAACTTAGGGACCAAGCTACCCACTGCCTGGCCCTCCCCTTCTCCAAGAGCAGTAGGCCAGTGGGAGCCCCATGCACCTTGGCTGAGGGCCATTTGATAGCTGAAGGAAGCATGTGCAGCAGCAGGTGCATCCGAGGCCTTGAGGCAAGCATCCGAGAGGACAACCCACCCCCAGACTCCCCTCCAGTGGTTGACTCGACAGGAGCCCTGGGTGCCGTGGCCAGGCCGCCCCCCTCAGAATCTTCTCCTATGGGTTCTGGTGTCCCAGGAGACAATTGGGGGCATTCTGTGGGGGAAACGATGTGCTGTATCACCTTCTTGAGTATCCACATGCCCCTGGGATAAGAGTCTCTGTTTTTCGGGAAGACCTCAGAGCACACTTAAGAACACAGCACCCCTCAGAACATGGTTGCCCTGCCACGCACAGAGCTCTTGCCTTCCTATGCAGTCACGCACGGCTTAGCAACCCGGACACATTCTGAAAAGTGCATCATTAAGTGATGTCATCATTGGGTAAGCATCACAGAGTGTCCGTACACAAGCCTAGAGAGCATAGCTCGGTACGCACCCAGCCTATGTTATAGGCTACGAAACTGCACAGCACGTTACTGTACTGAATAGTGCAGGCGATTGTAACACAGTGGTAAGTGTGTGTGTATCTAAATACATCCAAACATAGAAAAGGTTCAGTAAAAATATGGTATTATAATCAGAGGGGACCGGCACCATCCTGTAGCCTGCTGGTGGCTGAAATGTTAGGTGGCACCAGACCGTGCAGACGCTCCGAGCCCTCACTGCTGTGGACGTGTTTATGGCAGGAACCGGGTCGCAGAGTACCTGCTTCTGTCCCTCTCCGTGAGCAGAGCTTCCTGGGCACCCAGACAATACTGTTGTACGTGTTGGCAGGTGATTTCTAGAGTTCAGTAAAACCACAGGTGAAGGGTTTCTAAAGACTGTTAAACATCTAGAGGCAGTGGAAGAAACCTCAGGGGGAAAGCTGGATAGCTTAGCATCTTCAACCTGCCTAGCGTCTCACTTCACCTTTCACCTTACGTCACTTTCTTTTCCCTGCGGCAATTAGCTTGGAGGGGTCACTGGTCACCCAGTGGCACAGCAGATGAGGCCCAAGGGCCAAGTCAGAGGTTCTTGGAGAGCCTCGCTGCTATAAGCAGGTGGCAGGTTTCAGCAATCTGCTTGCCATGGGCTAGGACTTGGAGAAGAATGTCAGCTAATGGCCATCACTGGGACAGCTTATGTCCCTCTGAAAGAGGAGTAAATGGTGACCGTGGCTGGGAGTGGGGCAGAGCACCCTGGCACCTGAGCATTTGCCAATCTTTCACCCCAAAAGATCTCCACGCAGGGTTCCACAGAGCAGTGCCCTTGTGCAGAGCAACAGGCCAGCTCCACACACATTTTCATTTTCTCTTGGACGTGTTGAGTCTCACAGAGAAATGTTTCTGCTGATCCAGTGGCAGAGCTGGGGCATGGAGCCCAGAGACCTCTGTCCTTTGCACCTTTCTGTCCTGGTCCCACACCTGACCATAGCCCTCTGCACCCTTCTGTCCCCACGCCAAACTGGGCCTGGCCAGGAACAAGCAAGCTCGAGACTCTGTCCCCACATGCTGAGGGGCCCCCTGCTCACATGACAGTGCCCTGCCCTGCCCAGCCTGGCACCTCCCAGCGAGGCTGCAGCGCCCCGGAACTTGGAGAAGAATGCCAGCTAACAGCCACTGCAGGAGGATGTGGGGTCCAGGATAGTTTCCGCAGAACCAGCCGAGTCCAGCTCTGCCTGGTGGAAGCCCCGCACTTTCTGGAACACAGGCTCTGATCCCAAATGAGCACACTTTTCCTATAGGAGATTCACCTTGCTCCAGTGGTCTGTGGAAGCAGTGGAGGTGCCAACACTCTCTAGGTTAAAATGACAACTAATTTTAAGAGACACCAAGCCCACACAATCCATTCTGAAAGTCTGGAAAGTGCCACCATCATACCTTGATTACTGACAACTCAGTTTAGCATTTTTCCCCCATATTTTATACTCACAACAGAGCACCCCTTTGGTATAGCTCTCTGCAATAGCCAATGTGAGGTTGCATCTTAGATAACCAGGAAATTTGAGTTTGGACTTTTTTCTTCAGTTTCTCATCCTCTAAGTTGGGTTCTGGCCTCGGGACACAACCCGGAAGAATAGAAATGACAGCTCTGGAGCCCCAAGGCTTTCCAAAGGGATGACATTCAGAAGTTTCCCTTCCCAAGTGTCTGTCTGCCTTGGCATTAATGAAAATGTTCAGAAAAATTTTGTGCCAGCTTCCTAAATTGCTCAAGAGTATTGTCCAATTTGAGAAAATTAGCTTTATTAGAAAGGCGGACAGTTCTTTTAATAGAAGTCTGGCTTCCCAGCACCTGGGACAGGCACATTGGCTCTCTCCAGTCCCTGGGCCTGAGTCACCCACAGCTGCGGCCCCCAGGGCTGCCCACGATGGTGACCTGTCCCAGACAGAGCGCTGCTCACCACACTGCCCGGGCCACTGCCACGTCCCAAAGCACCTGGGGCCCAGACGGCCATTTCCTCCTCCACCCTCAGCTTGGACCACTCCTCACATGAGGCTGCTTCAGCCCAGCCCGAGTATGGCATCCCAGCCAGCCCATGTCAGGTGTCCCACCGAGATTGGACTTCCTTGCCCCTTGGGAGGCCCCGGCCCTGCCCACTCCTCCTCCTGGACCACTCCATTCTCTCCTAGAACCTGCCCCCACCCCCTCCACCCCTCCACCCACCCTCGGCGCCAGCAGCCAGAAGAGCAAGGGCAGGATGGGCTTTCAATGCACTCTTGAGTCCCCTGTACTTCATCCCTTGTACTTTCTAGGTTTTCTTTTGACAGCTATTTGGGGCCATTGGGATGGAGACAGCAATGTGGGACTAAAAAAATGCACCCTCCTATCCAAGTACTAACCAGGCCTGACCCTGCTTAGCTTCCGAGATCAGATGAGATCGGGCGCATTCAGGGTGGTTCACTATTCAGCTCTAAGAAACAGTGGTGATATAGCACATCTTGTATTTTCCTGGATAGAGCAGGAACCCATTCTACTAAGTGAAGTGTCCCAAGAATGGAAAAACAAGCACCACATGCACTCACCAGCAAACTGGTATTAACTGAGCAGCACCTAAGTGGACACACAGGAACTACAGTGATAGGGTATTGGGCAGGTGGGAGGGGGGGAGGGGGGTGGGTATATACAAACATAATGAGTGAGATGTGCACCATCTGGGGGATGGTCACGCTGGAAACTCAGACTTGTGGGGGGAGGGGGGAAAGGGCATTATGTGAAACCTTAAAATTTGTACCCTCACAGTATGCTGAAATAAAAAAAAATGCACCCTCCCTGTGCGTAGCACTGCATTGACCTGTGACAGCCTCCAGGTGTCCTCGCAGCAACTGAGGAGCCTGCAAAGGGGGCATCTCCAGGCCCTTCCCCAGCTTCAGACCTGCTCTGGGACCCCGGACCCTTGTACTTCCCCTAAATCCAGCATCTCCTAAATCCACGCCCCCCTTTCCTGCAGGAATGCCAGCTACGAAAAGAAAAGAAAATCTCAGTGCTTTCCAAATGTATTATGCCAAGGGGAAAAGTTACACCCTGGAAACTGAGCCATGTAACACTACTGTTTATTTTCCCTGGTGAATGACTGTTGCTTCCTGACCTTTGTGTCAAGGGTTAAGCATTATAGACGCCCTATTCTTCACTCAAACCTACACCCACCAAGTGTCATGACCACTTCAAGACAGAATGTGAAGCCACCCCCTCAGTGTAATCAGTAGTAGCCAATCTCACTGTGTATCTGTCTTTGTATGGGAAATGCAATTCTGTTCAGCACCTCTGCTTCTGTGTATGTAAACGATCTTCACTTTTCCCCACACTGGGAGCAGTGATCACTATTCTTTAGTGTCCTTGTGTCCCCAGACAGCCACCCTCACACTTTGCACTTGAATAAACACTTTTAACTGGATCCTGGGCTTTCTGATTATTTGGGCTTGGCAAAGGCTTGCAGAAACCCTCGAAGGAAGGCAGAGTCTAGCCAGGTCCTCCAAGGCATGAAACTCACACACTCACCTACATGCCCCGCAGGCTGGACCCACACGGAGTCTCACTACAGCGTGTGAGTCAAAAGAGACACATAAAAGCAGATTTATCAGTGGACCCCATTTATAATGAATGATAAGCTCCACCTCCAGTCCTTTAACAGAGGTCTCCTTTTGATGGATAAAAACAGGTTTTTGAAAAGTTCTCCTCCTCTATACACAAAGACCCTGAAGGCAGAGACCAGTGTCACAGGAGGACCTATTAACAAGTCCCCAGGCAGATGGAAGTGACAGTCCTGCAGCAGCAGATTGTTGCTATTCAGGCTCCGTCTTTATTTTCTCTGACTAATGGGGCTTCTGCCGCTGCTCTCACACGGAGCCCCAGCTATTAGCTGACGGGGGACTGTAAAACGCTCTGCAAATACGCAGTGCCAAATAAGATGGGGAAAGTCAATATTTGTTCCTAGTGCATTTTTTTGGTCCTGCATAGCAATAATTTTAATTTTAAAAACCTACAGCTTTACTAGGGGATAACCAAAGGCTGCACACTTGCTGATTGTAGACACCAAGACAGAGAGTAGACACGTCGCTTCTGAACCTTTAATTATTTAAGTACAAATTGGACCTTCTTTTCCTTTGATGTGTCTAGAATTAATGCCACGGCACGGACCAATGGGCACCCACAGATGCGCTAATAATAACAGCAGCAAACTCTAGAGCCAGAAAATATATGTGTTGCACAGCTGAACTGGGTTTCAAGGAAGCTTTAATTTCCACACTTTTCTCTTAGTGGCACCCAGGAAGCTTGGTGGGTTTATCAGCTGCAGTGACGCAGGGGTGAGGTCAGGCTGGCCACCCAGGAGGCCAGGAGAGAAAGTGGGAGAAGCCAGGGACCAAGACTGGAGGTTGCATGGGGAGCCAAAGCTGCCTGTGGCCCAAGACCATAGACACCAACAGGAGTAGATAAAGGAGCTGAGGAAATCTAGAAACATCTTAAGTATTTATGGCACCATTCCGTCCCAGGGCTGCCCTCAAGAGTAATCACATTATGCGTCCTGCTCTCTGTGCTGGGACTGGAAGCGGCTGCCTGTCCTGACCTCACTGTCTGACAGGCACTGTCCTCCGGGCTTGGCAGGTGTAAAGACTCTTAGTGCTGTTGTTGTCCCATTTAATCATCTGTAGGACTCACAGTCTGGATTAGCCGTGAACTTTCTGTCGGGCTCTGGATCTAATAAAAATAAATCACAAAAAAGACAAGACCATTAGATCAGCAAAGAATGCATTTGCAGGACTGAGGAAGCCTGTTGACAGCCACGAGCTCAAGAGTTTAGTTAAGTCAGAACTTATTAGCCCGCAGTTCTAGGGAGATTTCTCTTCTAAGTCCTTGGGAGCCCAGCTCGGGTCTGGCCAGGGTCCCACTGCTGCCGTCCAAGGTGAGAGATGTCCTTGGCAACCCAACCTGGCTTCTTTACATTCAGTGACCAGAGGTTGTATTTCTAGTGAACTGTAAATCAGAAAAAGTCAAACTACAGAATTTTAGAGTGAAAGAGACAAGCAAACAGGGCAGGGCATGGAGGAGGGTGCTTGGTTACAAGCAGAGCACAACCTGCCAAAGCAGAACTTGGAGACTGTTTTTCTCTTTAGGGCTCTAAGCACAGCATCCTGCCTCAACCAGAAACCATTCCCACAGGCACCAGCTGGGGGCTGCAGTGTTTAAGGCCACACACAGGCACCAGGAACAGCGCTGTCCTCAGGAAAGGTACAATCTACAGGTGAAAATGCAAGTAGGACTGAGCAAGGCCTTCATCCAGATATAAACACTGCTCCAGTGAAGCTTGAGTTCTATTTGAGCTTGGCCTTGAAGCAGGAGCAGAATTTTGGCGAAGAGATAGGAGGTGCTGTTGGGCAGGAACAGTGTAAGCATGGCTGGGAGCGGGGCATGGAGGGGGGACCAGCCCTTCCCTCTGCCCCCGGCCTATACCTAACATCTGTTTCTCAGAAGCTCTGTGCCGCTGACGTCTCTCCACCTGTCTGTGGGCTCCGTGTGCAATGAGGAAGGGCCTCCATGATCGGCAATATGGTGAGAGTCTTTCCCCCACAGGGGCCACGTGTATCCCCTGGACAAGTTCAGTGGGCTAAAAACCACCATTTTTTCACAGCCTCTATCTCTAGGGTTCTGTGTTCCATGAGGTTTGCTGCAGCTCAAATCGTCCATGCAGCTGAACCCTCACAGCAGGTGACTGAAGCGTGTTCTTCACCCTTCCTGATTTGGAGTGAACTTCCCATGTTCTTGGAATTTAAAGACAGAGGGAACACTAGGTGGCACAGTGTAGGGGGGACTGCTGTTCGGCCAGAGACACTAGCAGGGTAGGTGGGAAGACAGATGAAGGGGGAGCAGCCTTAGAAAACACTGGAAAGTAAACATCTGCAATTGTCCCAGGATGGAGCACAACTTCCTGGAGAAAATTTAAAGCATTTCCAGTTAGGGAGATGTTGGAAGAAGTTGATGATTTCAGAAAGACAAAGCTCATGGTGGTGTGAGATACACTCAGGGGTGATGTCAGGCCTCTAGACGCAGAGTGTGCAACCTGCTAAGAGTCCAGATGCAGACACAGAAAGATGGCGGCTCCAGGGTGTGAACCTGCAGAAGATGAGTCCTGGGGTCAGAGAGAACCCAGCAGCAAAGTGGATTTGAGGCATTCATATAGCTTATGTGTCAATTTGACTGTATTAGGCCATGGAGCGCACAGATATTTGGTCAAACATCATTTCAGGTCTACCTGTGAGGGTGTTTCTGGATGAGATTCACATTTGCGTCAATGGACCAGGGAAAGCAGATTGGCCTCATCCAATCTGCTGAGGCCCCGAACGGGATAAAAAGGCAAAGGAAGGGAGGAGAATTCATCTTCTTCCTGCCCGGCTGCTTGGGCTGCAGCATTCGTTGTCTCCTGACCTCAGACTGGAGCTTACACCAGAGGCCCTCCTGGTTCTTAGGGCTGTGGACTCACACTGGAACTTGCACTATCAGTTCTCCTGGTTCCTAGGCCTTTAGACTTGCACTTGAACCTGCACTGCTGATTCTTCTGGTTTTCCAGCAGGCCACGGGACTTCTCAGCCTTCTTAACTGCATGAGGAAATTTCTTATAATCTGTCTCTATATGTGTGTGTGTGTATATATATATATATGTGTGTGTGTGTGTGTGTGCATGTATGTGTGTATATATGTGTGTGCATGTGTGTATGTGTGTGCATGTATGTGTGTATATATGTGTGTGCATGTGTGTGTGTGTGCATGTATGTGTGTGTGTGTGTGTTTTCTGTTGGCTCTGTTTCACTGGGAAACCCTAATGACTACACCTGGGGAAGGACAGTGAAATGTTGAGGGGAGCGAGGAAGCCAGATCTCCGAGCCTGGTGGTCATACCACAGTTGACACAGGGAAAACTAGAGATAGGTGAACATTAACCTAATGGGAATTGGAAATATTGGGCCTCGCAGAGGCAGATGGGCGCAGGAGATGAGAACACAGCAGACATCAAGAGCGTGTAGAAATGTGAGTCTGCACAGTCACTCAGAGACAGCAAAAAGGGACAAGAAGGCTGATGTATTTCCAGTTCCTGCAAGACTCACCACATTTCCTATCATTCCCCTACAGATCTTCCAGTAAGCTGCTGGTGGTCGGATGGCAAACTGGCCCTGACTCTCCATTCCTCCCACAAACACGCCCTCCACAGTTCCTCCTACTGAGATGTGGAGTTCATCTCCCCACATTTTCAGATGTGGCTCTTTTCCTATTGTGGATTCTCCTCAGCCAATGGAATGCGGCAGAAGCAATACTGTGCCATCTGCATGACTCTCCTGGGCCCCCTGCTCTGCTGGTGGCATGTGCTACTTTATAAGTGACTGAGTTCAGGGGTGATCTGTTACATTACTGTGGCAATAGGGACAGCTGAGGTTTGAGCTATCTTGAAAGATATACTTCTGGTTCTTGCTCCCAAGTGGTCCTTCAGTAAGACCCAAACTTCTTCCTATACCTTTTTGCACAGGGCTGCATGGCTGGGAGAGGGTGGGTGGGTTGTGATCCCGCTGCCCTGTGTGGTTACTCCTGCTGTCAGTGGGTCCCTGAGCAGCCTTGAATTGGGCCTCTTTACCCTCTGGGGGGGAAAGGAGAAATCATATCTCCTCTTTGAAGCTGCTAATCCCTGACAGCCCACTGATGTGATGTCCCGGCTCTCACCATAAGCAGTAGCCCCAGTGGGTGTGAGTCGTTGCCACTATCTTCTGAATAATGTGCAGGTCTGCTCTGTTTCCATTTCTGTGGGCAGGGCGAAGTGACCACAGCAAGCCAGATTTCCCAGACAACTCCTATTGGTCATTGAGAAAAGTCAGATGGTCTGTCAGAGAAATCACATTTCCTGTTTTCTGGAAATTCTTGCCACACCATACTCTGCCATCTCAACTGAACCCTGCCCTCCTTTAGGGCATGAACCTCTCTTCCCTCAGACCCTCCTGAAGGCCTGAACAGCCAGGCAGGACATGTTAACATAGTCATATTAAGTCAGAAACTTAACTTATCTAAGCCTCCTGTGCCTAGCATGTAATGTCACTAGGAATATTTTCTGCCATGGGTTACAGTGAGAAATTAAAGAAAGAAAAACACCTAAACAATACCCGGCATAAAGCAGAGCATTCAATAAATGTTAGACTCTAAATCCCTTCCCCAAGCAAGAAAACAAGGGGCAGAATGGAGAGAAGGGTTAAAGAGTGAAGCTCAGGTTTTGAAGGTCAACTTGGACTCTGGGTTTGGCAATCAGTCAAACTCACTGTATTAGTTAAGGCAACAGTGACATGGGTTGTGTGTGTGTGTGTGCAAGCACAGGTGTGTGTGTGTGTGTGTAAGAGAGACAGAGACAGAGAAAGACATAGGTGAGGGAAAGAAGAGAGGAGAGAGAGGGTAAAAAAAAAAAAAAGAAATAGTCATTTTTGTCTGGAATCTCTAAGGCAAAGCTTATACCTGCGTAGTTTACTTGGGAATTCGACCCCAGAGGGCAGAGGGGCAGGATGAGGAGGTGAGACAGAAAAGAGGGAAATGGACTACCTGTGGATGTCCATTTGGACAATGGTGCCCTGTCCCAGCTTAGCCATCTGAGGAGCTTATGAAAGGCATCTCAGAACTGTCACCAGGGGGAAGAAAAGAGAGGGAGGTGTCTCTCCTGGGCACCTGCCCCATAGCCAAGGAGTGTGCTGCCCTTCCACATTATGCAAGTTTCCACTTTCTTCCCACCTGAGCAGGTGAACACAACACAATACACGTTTCTCAGAGCCACAGTCAGAAACTCAGAGATTGTCAGAACCGAAACGGATGCAAAACGATGCCCTGGCATAATACGATGGGGACAGAGATTAAATCTGGAGAGCACCAGCCTGCAGGCACTAAAATAAGTTTCCTTCCTCTCAATGAAAAACATAAGCCTTCTGGAATTTAACGAGGAGGGGGTTTAAGCTAAACTAAGTGGTAACTCAGTTTGTAATTCCCCCAGATACTGCATCACCGTTTCTATGAAAATTTGGAGTCCTGGGATTTGTATATGTCCTCTTCTGTTAGACCCTGTATTTGTCTGGTTATTACCAATACCTCAGAAAGCTCATGTGGCAAGAGAATGATCGAGACATGCAGTAGACTAATACATGTCACCTCCATTCCTGGGAGGAGCAGGAACAGCCAAACCAGCACAGTGAGGCCACCCAGCCACACCAGCGCTGTGCTGGGCCAGGTTGATTTACCTCCCCAGGTCCGCTCAGCCCATGCCCCCATGCTGTCTGTTTAACAGAGAGCCCAGTTGCTGCCCTATCCATGGCTTCCTCTCCCAGCACCACCCCAGCAGCTGTTGGGGTAAGAACAGGACCCTGGCTTGGCCTCCACTGTGCCCATGGTTGCATGAACCACAGCAGCTCCAGTGCCTTTGCACAACCCAAGTAGACTATGGGAGTCCTGGCTTCTTCCACAACTTCATGACCTGTATAAGTTTCTATTCCATGGATCAGGGTTCTGTATTTCTCCACAGATATGGGAGTGGCTTCTGACACCATCTGAGGGCTACTGGGGAATATAATTCCCCACCATGAGAACTTTGTCCCATAACAACAGGAGCTGAGAGGAAGCAGGCAGATACATTCTTTTCTCTGTTGTCCCCTGGCAGATTCTTCTGTATGGCTAGTTTGTACATGTCCCACATGAAGATAAATCAGAAATCAGCCATGTTTCCTGTAAAGCTATTTCCAGCTAAGGGACACCCCACTTCTCTCCTCACTTTGGTGCCTTAAGATTGCACCCCTCCATGAAGTGGTAGCCCATGAGCTTGGCCTCTGCCTTAGTCCATTTCATATTGCTGTAACAAAATACTGTATACTGGGTAATTTACAAAGAACAGAAATTTCTTTTTTCATGGTTCTGGAGGCTGGTAAGTCCAAGATCAAGGCACTGGCAGGTTCAGTTGTCTGGCGAGGGCTGCTCTCTGCTTCCAAAGTGGCGCCTTCTTGCTCTGTCCTCTGGAAGGAGGAACTCTGTGTCCTCTTAGGAGGGTGGAAAGGCAACCAAGCTGAACACTATGATGAAGGAAGGCTCTTCTATAAGGGCCTCAATCCCATTCACAAAGGAGGAGGCCTCATGCCTTGATCACCTTTTAAAGTCTCCACTTTTTAATTTTGTCACATTGCCATTCAGTTTCAACACCTGGGTTTTGGCAGAAACGCATTGAAAGCATAGAAGCCTCAGTTTCTGATTGTTAAGAAATGTGAGCTAAGGCAAGTCCACAGGACGCGGTTGACAAGTGGCCTGAGCCCTGAGGCCTAGGGAAGATCTGGGCAGTCAGGAAACTGACAGTCCCAGCACAGCTACATAGCCAGAGCTCAGCCCTTCACATCCACAGATCCACATTCAAATCCTAGCTCTGCCTTGTCCCTTTTCCTACCTATGTGACCTTCAGCAACTTCTCTGAGGCTCATCCTTCATGTCTTAAAACAGAGATGACAGTGCAGCATCAGCAAGGTGGCAGACTAGAAAGCTCCAGGCTACTGCTCCCTTGGGAAACATTTTTTAAAACAACTAGAAAGGAGCTCTGGAAAAGACTGAAAGGATACAGGAACTAAGCAAATGCCCGTTCAAGACACAGTAAATTTTTTGCCATTTTTACTCACACTTTTCTCCCCGCCTCCCTGGTATGGGGCAGTCTTATTCTGGAGGGGGTGGCAGCTCAGGTCCTAATTCTTTCTCTCTACTCCTAGTTGAACAAAGTCTTGCCTGTCTGGGGCTGCTTGAAGGATTAGTCTCTGTTTCACTCAAGTCAGAGCTCAGAATGGAAGAAGCAGCTTAGCTCAGATTGCAGGCTGGAAGACATGGTGGGAAGCAGCAGGAACTGCTCTTAAAAGCTGCAGGGAAGCTGCACAAGCCTGGGGCTGAGATTACAAGTGGAAGTATACAATAGACCATTTAAAGGGACAAGAAGAAGCTAGGGTGAGACTTGAAAAATTCAGATATTTAAAAGGAGCCAAGTATATGGGAAAATTGTGAAAGCCACACACAGGCTCAGGCAAGCAGCATGCTCAAAAAAGACCTGAAAAGACCTTAAGCTGCTCCCTGGGCTGATTCCAAGGCTCAGAACATATCTTGCTAAATAAGCAACGATCTTACGCATCACATTACCAGTCTGTGAATTCTCAATCCTTAACGAAAAATCACAAGGCATGGAAAGAAACAAAAAAAACCACTCATTCAAAAAGGAAAATAAAGTGGCAGAAACCATCCCTGAAGAAATATGTAATAGTAATTAAAAGAGAGCAAGTATGGCTATACTGAAACCAAACAAATGCACTTTAATTTAAAGAAGGACATTGTATAGAGTTAATGGGTGAATTAATCAAGAAGTAATGACAATTATAAGCACATATGCACCAAACATTAGAGTTCCTAAATATATGAAGCAAATATTGGCAGAATTGAAAAGAGAAATAGATGACTCTACAATAATATAGGAGACTTCAATACATTGGGTAAGACAACCAGACAGAAGATAAAACAACTTGGGTCTTGCAAATGGCATCATAAGTAAGGCACATCTTATGGGACTGAGCCCTCAACCTGTGGGATCTGACTCTATCTCCAGGTAGATACTGTCAGAACTGCAATCGAAGACACCCACATGGTGTCCACCGCAGAACTGATTACTTGCATGTTGGTGGAGAGAAATCCCCATGCATTTGGCCACCGAAGTCTTCTATGTTGATTGCTGTAGTGTGAGAGCAGAGGAAAAAACAGTTTGTGTTTTTTCCACTCACCATATGTTAGGCCACAAAATAAATCTTAATAAATTTAAGAAGATTGAGTCTTAAAAAAATACCTTTTCAGATAACAATGGAATTAAACTAGTAGTCAATTACGGAAAGGAAACAAGAAAGAAACTATTACTGAGAATCACAGCTTAGCAGGGCAGAAACCCAGGAGCAGCACCCTCATGGGAACCAGCATGGTGGAGGCTTAGAGTGGACAAGCCTGAGAAATAAAAACTCCAGGGAAACCCAGTCACGAGGGGCACCCACCTGGTACGGTTTGAATGGGTCCCCTCCAAAATCGTTGCCAATACCAAAGGTGTTGCCAATGTGATAGTACTAAAAGGTGGGCCCTTTTAAGAGGTGATTTGGCCGTGAGGGCTCCTCTCTTGTTAATGAGATTAAGGGTGTTGTAATAGAGGCTTCCTGCAGCGTCTGACGCACTTGCCCTTCTGCCTTCCCATGGGGACGTGGCGTTCCTCCCCCTGGAGGATGCAGCACTGAAGGCACCATCTTGGAACCAGAGGCCAGACCCTCCCAGGACACCAAACCTGTGGTGTCTTGACCTTGGACTTCCCAGCCTTCAGAACTGTGAGAAGTAAATCTCTGTTCTTTATATATTACCCAATCTCAGGTATTCTGCAATAGCAGCACAGACGGACTAAGGCACCACCCTTTTGTGAATTTTACCTCCTGGAGATCTACCAGATTCTCAAGGTAAATATCAGAGAAAAATCCCCTCACGTTTCTGGAAGGGGGAGGGGAAATGAATGGCTCCCAACTATGCCAGAGAATTCTGTTTACTTAACAAGTTCTGCTCTCAGCATAAACTAACCAGAGCCTAACCGGCTGGGATTTTATCTGAGCCTAACTGACCTGGGAGAAGGGAAATACACAACTAGCCATCCTGTTCCACTTAGTGGTGGGGGAAGGAACTGAGAAACATGTTTGCAGTTCACAGTGCAGAGGTACAGACCCCTAAAGGACTGATACTTGATCATCTAACCCTAGGACTGTAGAAAGCTTCCACTACCCACCCCCCATCTCAGCAACACATTACCAAAGGCCTATTTACAGCAGTTTCTTTTAGCAAGCACATTATTTCTGGCTACCAAGAAAAATATTACATAGTTTGAAGAGACAGTGCAAGCATCAAAACCACAATCAGATAGTGCAGGGATGTTTTAATTATCAGACTGGGAATTTGAAGCAACTATGATTAATATGCTAAAGGCTCTAATGAGCAGAGTAGACAGCATGCAAGAACAAGTGGAAAATGTAAGCTGAGAGATAAGAATCCTAAGAAAGAACTGGAAATAAATGCTAGAGATCAAAATACTGTAACAGAAATGAAGGATGCCTTTGATGGTCTTATTAGTAAACTGGACACAACTGAAGAAAGAACCTTTGGGCTTGAGACTATCTAAATAGAAACCTTCAAAACTGAAAAGTGAAGCAGAAAAGACAGAAAACATAAACAGAACAGAATATCCAAGAACTGTGAGGCAACTATAAAAATTGTAAATATGTGCGATGGGAACTCTAGTAGGAGAAAAAAGAAAAAAAGAACAGAAGTAATATTCAAATTAATGATGACTGAGAATTTCCCCCAAATTAAAGTCTGGTACCAAACCACGGATCCAGGAAGCTCAGAGAACACCAAGCAGAATAAATCCAGAAAAATTACACTTAGGCATATCATTCCAACTACAGAAAATCAAAGATAAAGATAAAACCTCAAAAGAAGCCAAAGGTGGATAGGAACCAAAAGCACCCAATTTCTGGAGGAACAAAGATAAGAATCACATCTGACTTCTCCCGAGAAACCACACAAGCAAGGAGAAAGTAGATTAAAATATTTAGTGTTGAGAGAAAAAAAAAACCCTAGAATTCTGTGCACTGAAAAATTATTCTTCAAAAGTGAAGAATTAATAAAGACTTTCTCAGAGAAAAATTGAGAATATTTGTTCCAGGAGGCCTGCTTGTAAGAAATATTTTTTAAAAATTCTTTAGAAGGAAAGGAAATGATATAGGTCAGAAATTCAGGTCTACACAAAGTAAAGAAGAGCATTAGGGAAGGAATATGTGAAGGAAAAATAAAACTTTTATTTTTTTTTCCTTCTTAATCCCACAGATAACAGTTTGTCCAAATAGCAACAATGTATTTGATCATGCCTGTGTAAGAGAAGTGAATGACTAGGGATGATATGAAAGGGAGGAGCAATTAGGACTTTTTTTTAATTATAAGGTACCTGCACTACCTGTGAAGCACTATAATCTTACTTGAAAGTGAATTTGTATTAGCTGTAAATTGTAAACTCTAGAGCAACCACTAAAAAAGAAAGAAAAAATAAGTACAATTGATATGCTAAGAAAGAAGAGAAACTGAAAAAATATAAAATTCTCAGTTACAACTACAAAAGGCAGAAGAAAGAGTGGAAGACAAAAACGGTAAAAAAAAACAAAGCCAACAAATATAAATCAGTAACAAATATGGCACATATGAATCCAACTATATCAGCAATCACTTGGAATATCAATGGTCTGAGTGCATGTATTAAAAGACAGATTGTCAGAATGGATCAAAAAAAGGCCCAACTATATGTTTTCTATAAGAAACCCACTTGAAATTTAAGGACAAATATAGATTTAAAGTAAATAGATAAAGAAAATACGCCATGATAACATTAACCAAAGAAAGTGGAAGTGGCTATATTAATTTCAGACAGAGCAGACTTCAAAGCAAACATCATGGATAAAGAGAGGCATTACAAAATGATAAAGGAGTCAATAATTCTCTAAGAAATAGTAACCCTTAACATGTATGCATTGAACATCAAAATGCCAAAATATATGAGGCAAAACCTGATACAACTCCAAGAAGAAATAGATAAATCCACTTTTATAGCTGCAGTCTTCAACACCTCTCTGAGAAACTGATAGATTTCTGCAGGAAGAAATTCACTAAGGACATGGTTGAATTTCACGGCACCATTTTAGTCTGTAGACTTCTTCACCTAGCAACAGAATGTACGCTCTTTTGAAGCTCACATGAAACATTCACCAAGGTAGGCCATATTCTAGGCCATAAAACACTCCTTCAAAAATTTAGAAGCATAGAAATCACACAATACTTTCACACCGAAAACCAATTAAGCTAGAAATCAAAAACAGGAGGATAGCTAGAAAATCCCAAAATATCTGCAAATTAAAAACATACTTCTGAATAATATATGGGTCAAAGAAGAAATCTCAAGAGGAATTGAAAGATACTTTAAAACAAATGAAAATAAAAACGCAACTTATCGAAATTTGTGGGATGCAATGAACACAGAGTTTAGGGGGAAATGTATAGTGTTGAATGCATGTATCAGAAAAGAAGAAAGATCTAAATCCATGCCTCCACCTTTGGAAACTATTAATAGGAAAAGAAGAGCATATTAAACCCAAAGCAAGGAGAAAGAAATACTGTAAATAATATTAAAGCAGAAATCAATAAAATTGAAAACATGAAATCAATAACAAAAATCAACAAAACCAAAAGCTGGTTCTTTGAAAAGATCAATAAATCAGTAAGCTTCTAGGCAAGCTAACAAAGGAAAAAGAGAGAGAAGATAGAAATCACTAATATCTGCAATGAAATAGGAGACATCACTACAAATAACATGGACTTTAAAAAGGAATACTATAAACAACTTCATGCACGTAGATTTGATAATCTAGATGAAATGCACCAATTATGTGAAAGATATAAACTGTAAAAACTCACACAATAAGAAATAGACAATATGACTAGGGCTGTATTTACCAAAGAAACAAAATCAGTAATTAATAACCTATGAGAGTAGAAAGCACCAGGCCCAGATGTGTTCACTGGTGAATTCTGCCAAACATTTAAGGAAGAAATTTACCAATTCTCTACAATATCTTTCAGAAGATCAAAGCAGAGGAAAATGTGCAACGTCACTAATCATCAGAGAAATACAAATTAAAATCACAAAGAGATACTATCTTACACAAGTCAGAATTACTATTATTAAAAAGTCAAAAAATAATAGATGTTGGTACAGATGCAGAGAAAAGGGAATACTTATACATTGTTGGTAAGAATGTAAATTAGTACAACCTCTGTGGAAAACAATATAGAGATTTCTTAACTAAAAATAGAAGTATCATTCAATCCAGCAATCCCACTACTGGGTATCTACCCAAAAGAAAAGAAATCAATATATCAAAAAGATATCTGCACTTACAGTACTATGTTTACTGCAGCACTGTTCACAGTAGCAAAGATATGGAATCAACCTTAGTGTTGAGATAACTGGCTAAAATCATGTCTCTCTCTCACACACACACACACATACACACACACACACACACACACACACACACAAACCATGGACTGCTACTCAGCCACGGAAAAGAATGAAACCACCTCTTTTGCAGCAACATGGATGGAACCGGAGGCCATCATGTGAAATAACTCAGACACGGAAAGTCAAATACTGCATGTTCTCACTTACAGGTGGGCCCCCAAAAAACGAGCACACATGGGCATAGACAGGAATAATAGACAGTGGAGACTCAGAAGGGTGAGAGGGCAAGAGCATGGGGGGTGAGAATTAAAATTTACTTCATGGGTGCAATCTATACTATTTGGGTGATGTTTACACTAAAAGCTCAGACTCAAGGCCACACATTTTATCCACGTAACAAAACTGTACTTGTACCCCCTAAATCTATAAAAATAAAAAAATGAATAAATTAGGTCATGGAAGTCAGCACTTGTCGAGCTTTGGCGTGCTTGAGAAAGCAGTGGTGATCTTACCCACGTACAGCCCACCGGCCCTGTGCAGAGATTCTACGTGAGCAGGCTTGGAGAATTGGCCTTTCTGACAGGCTGCCAGGGCTTGCTGATGCTGCCAGTTTACAGACCACACTTTGAGTCACCCTGTCCGGCTTGGGTGTCGCTTTACAAACTCTTCTGGGTCATCATAAAGGAGAGGTCAGTGGCCAGGGGCCCCGGCCAGAAGCTCACATCAAAAGCAGGGCTCCCCCACTCCACGCCTGCTTCAGGAGTGACGGTCAGGTTCTGCAAGTTCTCTCTGGCTTGCCCTAAAATGTGGCCAAGTTCCCTAACTGCCCTCAGATTTCAGAGAGCCCCAGATTCCTAAGTTATCTATGTCCCCCCCGCTGCTCCAGGCTGCTGACTCACAGGAGCAATCCAGAGGCACCTGGGATGTCCCTGGCCCCAAGGGACAGAAATTCTCAGGACCATGGCTGTGGGCAGCAAGACCCAGATGCTGCAACCTGGGATCCTCCACATAAAATGCTCTCCCTCTGTGGGCCTGGACCGCTCAGCCAACCCCAGCCTCTGCCCCCTTCCCTGTGAAATGGGGACGCTGCGCCTTCACTGCAGGTCTGGACTGAGCATCCAATGGGAATATTCGTGAAGCACCAGGCATGGTCCTCAGCAGAGTGAGGGTTCTCACAAAATGCTGGTTCGCTCCCCTTCCCCCAGGGGCTGGTCACAAGACCTCACAGAGCCACACAGGGCAGGAGCAGTTCTAAACCAACTCCAGGGACCCGGTCTTTGTGCACGGGAAGAGAGTGAGAGGAGGGGAGGGTGTGGAGCATGCAGGGATGCAGGTGAGAACAAAATGCATCTGTTTTAATGTAGAAGGACAAGGGCGAGTGTCTGCTATGAAATGAAGACCAGGAAAAGTTACACATATTATGTTATATATGCCATAAAGGAGACAAAAATAATACCTAGTGAGGCAAAAGTAGCAATACATATAAAACTATAATTATATTAATTTAAAGATTAAAATCTCATATTGAAGGAAAAAGCAAAATGCAACTATTCATTACTTATTTAAGGAACACTTAAATGTAGGGAATAAAAGTTGAAAATAATGTTTAAAACTATACCAGACAGTATTTCAGCTCTCATATTACTTTTCAAGAAAGTGGAAGACCTCAGTATGTCATGGAACAACACAAGTCCATTATCACAGAGAATGAAGATGCACAGTCATTAGAACGTATTCCCTCACAACATATGCCATAAAAATATTTTTACATATAACACATACATTTTTGTAACTGTAAGAATGGTGAGTAGAAAATAAATTACTACCTCCTGTAGATTTCAGCAAATCTCAGAAATGATAAATCAAGCAAAAAAAAAAAATTGGACATGCGGCGATGTTCATACAACCACAGTCAGAAGCAGCGCACACGCGGCGGCCTTGCATTGCCGAACGCAGAAAAGCGCACGTGCAGGAGCCCAGGAGCGAACCCACACTGAGGCGCCTGGGTCCCCCGACCTGCCTGGGAGCGCCCTGCGTTCACTGCGCGACAGCAGCCTTCCTCGCATGGGGCTCTGCGTGGAGCCGGGCTCCCCACGCCGCAGGCAGAACCCGCCGGAGGGGGGAGTCCCTGCGCGGTGGGCGCCGGTGCGGGCCTCGCGGCCGCCCAGCCCAGCCCAGCCCAGCCCAGCCCAGCCCCGCGCGTCCCGACCGTGCGGGACTCTCGGTCTCCGCGCGGAACGCGCTGCTTTATGGTGTGTTGTGACACCTGCCAAGGATTTGCTATCCCAATTAGCGGAGGTAATCTCGAAGTATCTATGCATTTGAAGGAGCCGGTGATAAAACGTTGTCATTAATTATAATGATTCCTTCCGGAGAAGTGGGTCCTATTATGCCAATTTTTTATTGTTATTAACAGTGTGGCCGCTTTGATCACAGCGGCTCCGTCATACACAGATGAGTGATCACGTGGGGTTTAGTTCTGTGCTGCCTCCTTCTCCAAGGTAACCGCAGAGCAGTTTAAAGGCCTAGCTAGTCAGAACTTTGGGAATGACAAGCAGCTCGTGGACACTAATGGTTTTTTTTTTTTTTTTTTTTTTTTTTAATTTTCCCTTGGGTTTTTTTTTTATTTCAGCATATTATGGGGGCACAAATTTTAAGGTTACGTATAATGCCCATGCCCCCCTCCCCCCTCAAGTCAGAGCTTCAAGCGTGACCACCCCCCAGACGGTGCACATCTCACTCATTGTGTTTGTGTACACGCGTCCCCTCCCCGCTCCCTAACGGCTTTCACTCGTGCCACGCACTGTCGCGGCACTGCGCCGCGAGCAGGGCCCTGGTCAGAGGCGCCCCCCTGGCCTTGTGTCCTCATGAGCCAGTCTGGAAGGAACTCGCAGACTCGACCTTGGAATCTGTGCTCCTTGTGCGCCATGGAGCCTTCAGGTGTGTAGTTAATGATCTCACACATAGAGATCTGTTTGATCTTAAAAAATGGTTTTAACAAAAAAGAAAGATCTATGTTTGAAAGATGTAAAAGTTGTCTGATTTGAAATGGGGTCACCTGGGCTAAAAAAAAAAAAAACCAAATAAAAAAATAAACAGAAAAAAAAAAAAAAAACCTTGACAAATAGAGCCAGGGAAGGCCATGAAGAGAGGTTCTTATGCATAAATGCCTGATAACAAAAACAATCACAAAAGCTTCCACACAAACCACAACCTTGTTTGCACAAAGGCCACTGCAACCTTGCACAGGATACTACTGCAGGGACTGTGCCCAGCATGTATGTGTCCAACCTCGGACTGAAGTTACCTTTGTTATTGGTTCTTATTGCCAAAGATAATTATCTCCAAACAGTTATGCACTCCTCCTCATTTTTCCTTTAAAAACCTTTATCTGCCTTTACCTCCTTGAACATTCGTGCACATAGTTTACTATGGCACGTGTATTCCCATAGCAATGTCTCATTCCAGAACAAATATTATTTTCTTTTAGAGAACTTCTCTCTGTTTGTTATTTAGGTTGACAAATATTTTCAAAATATAAAATAGAGCCAAAGTGTATACAATGAAAAGTAGTCAGACTCCACCAAGGTGTTAAGGTGCCTGGTTTTCTTCCCAGAGACACTTAGTCCTATCAGTTTTGTTTTTGTTTTTGTTTCATTTTGCTTTGTTTGCTTAACTTTTAAGAAATAATCTATGACAATATAAGTATTTATGCTATGTAAAATTTTTAAGATAGTATTTGGCTACACAGAAGTAAATTTACTATGTGAATACAAGTAGGTTTTGTCTTCTACACAAATGAAAATATGTATATTGTATTCTGCATTCTACAGTTGTTTATGCTTTAAACTACATTTTTGGGATAATTCCATAATATCAAAAAGAGAAACTTAATTCTCTTGCTAACAGCTGCATTATATTTCTCTCTTCGAACAAGTCTTAATTATTTAATTGGTTCCCTATTGATGAACATTTGCTTAGATCCAGACTTATTATTGCAAAGTGATTCTTGTACATTCCTCTTTGCTTTGCACAGAAGTGACCATATCTTCATGTTAAATTTTCAGACTGGAAATGGCTTGAAGAGAGTGTGGTGCATATTTAGGAAGATATCACCACACTGTCATTTTGAGAAATTTTACAAAATTGATGTGTCAACTAACTACCTTATTTTTCTAAGCATTTGTTTTCTGGACTTTTTTCAGCGAATTCCAAAAAAATCACATTTTCTAAATATTTTTAGTTACTGTTTTTGATATGTTCAAATATATAATTATATCAGGCAGAATAGTGATAATTCTGCCTTTCCATTTCACATGTTGGACTGTTTTTCTTTTTCTCTTATCTAATTTAAGGGACTAATGTTTCCAGGGCAATAAAAATAAGGGATATCCATGAGCATTTTTGGTTTGTTCTTGCCTTTAAAGAGAGGAGGCTCAGGGCATTCATAGGCAACATGGGGTTCAATTTGTCACCAGAGGCAAAGGTGTATATATGGAGACATAGCTATAGATCACTGTATCAAAAATCCATCTATCCTGATGAGCCTTACTCCTAATGCCATTTCAGCATTTTGCATAGTTATACACTCTTTATTCTTTGACTTCTATGACCAAGTACTTTATAGACACAGGTTTACTAATAACCAAACTTCTTTAAAGTCCTGGGATAAATTGCACTTGGTTGCACTGATGATTCACGAATATCCTACTCTGGGCTTTTGCACTGAGAGTCTCTGATGTTTCTGGACCTGCTCTGTGAGAGTCCAGGGACAGACAGGCCAGTCCTTCCTGCCTTCCTGGTTGTCATCCTGCAGCAGCACAGGCAATGTACCCCAGCTTCCCAACCCCAGGTCTACACCAGCCCTGTCTTTCTTGTGTTCTAAGAGATTAAATCATCAGGAAGACAAGTGGAGGAGGACTTGGACAGCCTTGCTCTCACTGGCGACACCAGGAAGGTGTCTTACCACAGATGTGAAACACCCGCCCCTGTTCTTCCTGCTCCCATGTGTTTTCTAAGGCACGAACGTTAGACTTGTATCCAGCCCTTCTGTGCACGAGCAGTCTGATGTCTGTTCCTGTCACCATTGTAGCCACCAATACTTGATCAATTATCCCATCCTTCAGAAAAGGAACAGAGGTTTGGGGAGGAAACTCTCCCCTATGGTCCCCAACAATTGATCATATCATGGTCCCTGAGCACTGCATGGAACCAGACCCGCCTGGCTCTGAAACCTGCACCTTCCTTGCTATATCCCATTGCTCCCTTCTTCCATTTTTCTCCAAAGGTTTTCCTCAATTCAGTCTTTAGATTTGTTTCCATATGTGGGTGTATACATCCCCAAAATGTCCTCCCTTGTAACCACTTTGTTACCAGTTCCCTCTAGGCAGGGACTCAGAGAGTGCAGCCTTAATGCTTATAGGGATACAGGTTTTTTAAATCCCTAGGATCACTTCATCTTCCAACATTTAAGTCTTTGGCAAAATGTAATAAAAGCTTCTAAATTAAAGTATGTTGTCATATAATAAAACATATTGAATTAAACAACTGTAATATGTTAGGAGAATATTATGAATGAGCCTTTCATTATTTGCACAGTGACTAGACAGATAAACTATGGGAAATCAAATTTGATTTTAGGAATTCAAAGTTATTATGAACTAGATTCTGTTGCTTTTTGTCCATTTGCCTAAAGGGCAAGAAATACACCACACTCTAAGGATTGTCAGAGCTAGTCAACTATCATAAGACTACTCTATTTTGAGGAATTATTATCTATCATGCTTTCTAAAGCATTTTGACATGATTATGTCATATTATATTATATATTGTTAACATATTATATATTTTATATATTATATAATACATGATATATGTTACTATATATAATGTTATAATATATGTTTTATATATTATATTATGTTATATATTATCACATCAACTTCAATTAAGGCACTGTTTCCTCATTTCAGTTTTTTGTTTGTTTGTTTGTTTGTTTGTTTGTTTTGAGGCAGAGTCTCATTCTGTTGCCCTGGCTAGAGTGCCATGACATCAGCCTAGCTCACAGCAACCTCAAACTCCTGGGCTCAGGCGATCCTCCTGCCTCAGCCTCCCAAGTAGCTGGGACTACAGGCATGTGCCACCATGCCCGGCTAATTTTTTTTTCTGTATATTTTCAGTTGGCCAATTAGTTTCTTTCTGTTTTTAATTAGAAATGGGGGTCTCACTCTTGCTCAGGTTGGTTTTGAACTCCTGACCTTCAGCAATCCTCCCTCCTTGGCCTCCCAGAGTGCTAGAATTACAGGCATGAGCCACTGAGCCCAGCCTGTTTCCTCATTTCAGTTTTATCTTCGTTGCATATATGTTGATCTTCTATTACAGATTTGACTAATGCCTGAAAACACTGCACTCACGTGAGAGCAAGGAATAGATCTAAAGAAACAGATTCTTTCACAATCTTTAGTTCCCTAGAGCAAATACCACTTAAGAAGTTGACACATCTTTTCAGATATATTTTGCACACCAATTACCCTGGAGATTTCATTTGCAAAGAGATTGTTCTCCAAAACCTATTGACCTGTGGAGCAGTGCCTTAAAGAAAAACGCCTGAGATCAAAAATTACAGTTTCTGAGAATTTTTCCAGACATTAAACTCCACTCACGTATTGTCTCAATTATTTCAGCTCTGTGGGAAAGGAGTCTAATGTGCTTGTCTTCTTGCAACGTGACTGTTCATTATTTTTAATATGAAGAAAACTTCTGATTGTGTTTGAAGAGAAATATAGAAAATGAAAGTAGAATCAAATTGTTAAAATGGATTAGTAAGTGTTGGTAGTAACAGCGTAAGCAGGTTGGAACTTCTCAACCTAATCAAAAGCAGGATAAGGAAAAGGACATTTAAAAAGTAAGACTCATTTTATCACATTTTATCACCTAAAATCATGATTTCCTAAGAGATATGAGCACTCCAGGATTGCATGGAGGGGGTACTAAGGGGGGGGAAGGGGAGGGCAGAGATCATTGACTACCAAGGCCAGGAGGGGTTTCAAGAACTTCCATTCTCCCTACTGCCTCAGACAAAAAGGACTGTGTACCTGCTCCATCTAATATCCTTCGGATGCTCTGTTAGGAAGGTTCCCGTTGGGCCTCTCTACCTGCCATTTGCACATCTTCCCCGATTGATATTCAGGAAGTGCTCTCTCAGACTCAAGGTGGAGCTCTGCGTCAATTCCCAAATTGGCTGCCCAGAGCGTACTTAGAGGGTGTTTGCTCGGGTGAGACCCCTGACTCACCAGCCTTGTGGGTGGATCGTCTCTCCCAGAGACCAGGTTCTGAACATCAGGGACTCAGCCATCATACCCACACCCATACCGCTGCACTGCCCATGCCTCAGTTCCTGGGTTACCATCTGTGTGAGATCCTCATACTCCTTTTTGCCAAGCAGAGCAAGGATAGTCCGAGAACCCTCCTTGGTCCTTTTCCTCCCATTCAAAACTCAAATTTAAGCTCTCAGCTATCTCTTCTCTGATATCAAGAACATGACCTCAAAGAGAGTATCTTCTGTCCCCAGGAAACACATCTAAACCATAAGGAAACACACAGACTCAATGTGAAAAGACAGAAAAAAAAATATTTCATGCAAATGGAAACCAAAAGAAGGCAGGCATAGTCATTCTCATATCAGATAAAATTGACTTTAAATTAACAAAGATAAAGAAAGACAAGGGTCATTATAAAATGGTAAAGGGAGCAATTCAACAAGAAGACATAACAATCTTAAATATATGTGCACCTAACACAGCAGCTCCCAGATACATAAAGTAAATTGTACTAGAGGTAAGGAAAGAAATAAATAGCAGCATCATAATTGTTGGGGACTTCAACACCCCACTGCCAGAGCTGAACAAATAATCAAATAAATAAAGAAACACCAGACTTAAACCAGATTCTAAACCAAATGGATCTAACAGGACATTTACAGAACATTCTATCCAAAAAACTACTGAATATACATTCTTCTCATCAGCACATGGGACATTCTCTAGGATTGATTGTATCTTAGGCCACCAAATCAGCCTCATCTAATTCAAAATTATCAAAATCATACCATGTATCTTTTCACACCACAGTGGAATAAAACTAGAAATCAATCAAAAGAGAAATGCTCAAACCTACACAAATTCATAGATAAAAAACCTGACGCTGAATGATTATTGGGTCAAGAATGAAATTAAGATAGAAATCAAAAGATTCTTTGAACTGAATGCAAAGGGGACACAAAATCTATGGGACTATCAAAATCTATGGGACTCAGCAAAAGCAATCCTAAGGGGAAAATTCATAGCCTTAAATTCCTACATAAAATAGAAATATTACAAATTAGCAGCTTAATGTCACATCATAAGGAACTTTCTCAGGCTTGTATATGTGAGGACAAGAATACTCCTGGATACCATAAATTTTTTATGGCTAGAATCCTTAACTCATATAATCACTTCATACATTTATATTAAGATTTTAACTCATCTTTAGCCTGGTAAGAGGTTAACAAAAAGAATAAATTATTTTAAAAGTTTATACTTTTGGGGGGTCAAATGAAATATAACTGTCATTCTCTTTCTTTCCTTCCCAAAATCAACCTCTGCCATCCAAAATAATTTAACTTATGTTTGTCCCTGATGAGGCGATTATTTAAAGCAAGGTTCCATAACCTATGGTGAATTGTATAATGATTTCATTATATATTACAGTGTAATAATAATGGAAATAAAGTGCACAATAAATGTAAATGTGCTTGAATCAACCTGAAATAATCCCCCCACCCCAGTCCTAAGAAAAACTGTCCTCCATGGAAATGGTCCTCGGTGCCAAAAAGATTGGGGACAACTGATTTAAAGTACTCGAATCATTCTGTGAACAAAGATTCCTGGCAGAAGTATAATTTAAAACATATTACAATCTGATACTGAGTTTTCAGAAATTTTTATGTAGCTCTTTATGACTCAATCCTTCTCCAGAAGAAAGGATTCTCCAGGATGAGCCATAAAACCTCTTCATGCCCTGCCTAGAGAAGTCTGATAAGGACAGTTCATCTCTCTCACATGAATATGCTTTTTTGGTACATGTGGGAATTCAATTCCAGTTCTGCAGAGTATTTCAACTTTCAACCAGCAGCTTCTGCTTTCCCCTACTTACTGAGTATATTAAATATAATAACAATGGAAACACTCCTTGGAAATGCCCAAAGAATAACAGGCTGGACATCATTGTCACTAAGATACATTGGTGATGTACATTGTGAATGAAAATAAGATCTCTGAGAAAATGCAGTTCTTTAAATAAACTGGTGTGAGTTGGGGAATAATCCTGCTTAGAGATATATATTCAAAGATGACCAAGAAATAGTTAACTTATTTCATCTGCAGTTTTTCTGAACTGCTTAGTCTTTGGACAGCAAAATACCCTCACCTTAGAGAAAGGAAGAGGTATCAACATTTATATTTCCCATATGACTGAACCCCTAAACAAGTGTGGTTGAATTTGAGGTTCTTCACAAGACTATTCATCCATGGCTGTGTAGTGGAGAATTAATTTTACCAAAGAGATGTCCAGTCTTGGTACCCACTCCTGGGCTCCTGCAAAGCAACCCCTGGCCTTGGAACATCCGGAGTGGTAGTCACCTATGTTATTCATAATGAGCCTCCTGTGACCACACCTGATAGATTAGTATAGAGGTGAGCCACTCCAGAAAAGAATAGATTAGTATAGAGGTGAGCCACTCCAGAAAAACCAACCAAGTGATGAGATAGCTGGGGCTTTGAGCCATGGGAGATCAGCCTGGGCTCCTGGGAAGGGGGGGGGGGTTGGAAATTGAGTTCAATCATGTGACCAATGATTTCACTAACCATATGCATAATGAAACCCCAATAAAAACTCTGGAGACTGAAGTTCAGGAGAGCTTCCTGGTAGCACCACACACTGATACTGGGAGGGTAATGCATACCTGGGGATGGCAGAAACCTGAGGTCTGGAACAGTCCCAGACTTCTCCCTGTATATCTCTTTCATTGGCTGGTTTTAATGTATATCCTTATCCCATAATAAAACTGTAATACAAATATCACACTTCCTGAGATCTGTGAGTCACTCTACTAAATTATCAAACTTGAGGGAATCTGTGAGGACCCCCAAACTGGAGCCATCTTATATGACGTGGTGATGGCCCCGAAGACCCTGATTACAGCTGGTGTCAAGTGAAGATGGTACTCTGGGGGCTGCTCCCTCAGGCTGTGCGGTTTGAATGAGCTCCTTTAAACGGCCACAGTCAATTGCTTCCAGGCTGCAACTCTTCTTGATTCCTCCCGCCAACATGCTATTAACACTTCCAGACTTTATTTTCCACAGTGTATTCCAGGCCACCAAGGTAATATGATCTTGTCAAACCTGAGTTTCCAAAAGATGTTAATTAACTGTTTTGAAATAAGAACTTTTACTGAAAGCCCAAGACAACCTTCTCCTGATTTATTGTCTGACTATTCCTTTGTTTACAGGATGTTGGTAAAAGGAAAGTTCTTTGATACCTGCTGGGGTTCAGAGGAGAACAACACTGCTACCATTTTAAGAATATCATCAGACAGGATTATTCTCAGCCTTAACAGCCTTCTTTGTCCCCAGGGAGATAGACACCAGGTTCTAGGTGACCAATGTACAGCCCAGTCTCAGACACAACTGGAGGGCTATAGAACTCTGGACCCCCCGAGATTATACCCTTACTCTCTCTTCCCTCTGGCTTCAGCTTCCACTTTAACAAAGTATGGGAGATGCCAATACATGGTTGTGATGATATTCATTCTAATGCTAATGGCCCATGCTTCTCAGAGGGACAGAAACACTACGTATGAAGGTTTTACAACAATCCAAGATGCTAAATCAGTGATGCAGGCTTCAGTTCTGGGGTGATCAAACGAGGGACAGAGTGGTGGTGTAAACATATGTCAGGTTTGGTCAAGTGGAAGACAGGAAAAGAAAATTCTGCACAGATGCACAGCGAAGTTTTTCATAAATAGGCTTATTCCTACAGCATCTTTAATGGTTTCCATTTCATTTCCTAATTCATGGTATTTCTTTACCCACAGCATTGTCAGGGAGGCAATTCTATGTGAGATTCATGATGTGTCAGTGTGGAGCATTGTGTTATGGGCCACCAGAAGATGACAGATTCAGCACAACAGTTTCAGTGAATTGGCACTCAAAGATTCTAATATTGCAGATACTGAACATTTCAGATTGAAATCAAAATTATTCCATTGGCATTCCTCTGCATTAGGACAGCAGTTGCCCTGATGTGAATTGAGTGTGAAAACAACATATTTAATCCAACTACCACAACCAAATCAATATCAAATAATTTATGTACCCTATAACTATTAAAATAAAAGGAAACAATTCTCAATTCACTTTTTGAAGCTAGAATTAACAAAATAGCAAAACCAGACAAAAACAGCACCAAAAAAGAAAACTACAGACCAATATCCTTTGTGAAAACAGAGACATCTTTAATAAAATAATAGCAAATATATAAAAAGAACTAAACATCATGGCCAAGTTGAGTATACTCCAGGAATGTAATCTGGTTTGTATTCAGAAATCAATTCATGTAATCCACCATACTAACAGGCTAAAGAGGAAACCATGCATGATCACATTATTCAATGCAAAAAAACATTTGGCCAAATTGAACACCATTTATGATTTTTAAAACACTCATAAAATATTAAAAATAGAAGATAACATCCTTGACTTGATGATAACATATATTCTAAATATGCAAGTTGAAAGTAGCAGGATGGAAAATGACATATCATGCAAACAGTAATCAAAGAAAAACAGGAAAGACTAGATAACTCTATGCTACTTGAATTGTCTGGAGCTTAGATGAAGAAGAAAATATTCCAAATTATTTTTTTACTAAGAAAATATAATTTTGTACAAAACAGGAAAATACAAACACATATCACTTATGGATATGGATACAAAAATTCTAACTATGGTGTTAGCAAACAAAAATCTAATAGCACTGAGACCCTAGTCCTTATTCATCATATTACAAGAAAAGTTACAACAAATCTTGCAGTGACTTGTGGAGCAAAAGCAGAATAATGCACCCTCATGGAGGAGAATTTGGCCATATCTGACAACAATGCTTCCGCACTACTTTTCACTCAGTGTTTCCATTTCTAGGACTCTACTTTGAAGATACACTTGCACAAATATGGAACAACTTGTGCTCAAGTTTATTCCTGGTGGCATTTATAACACCAAAATAATGGAAAAGGTCCTAGGGACCATGAGTAGAGGATTACCTGCACAAATCATAGTGTGGCCACATACTGGATCACCATGAAGTTAATAGAAAATAAAATGATTGAAGACAGCTTAGAGCATGTAGAATGAAAAGTGATTGTTCAGGATTTACTGTAAAGTGAAAAAAAAAAGAAATAAAAGAAAATCAGGTATAGGACAGTGTAAACAGAATGCAACAATTTGTATAAAATAATAAGGAAAATATGAATACATAGGTTTAATTTCAGAAAGAAAAAAACACAGAAAAGATAAGTCAAATGCTATGAAAAATAGTCATTTGTAGGCAAAGGGGCAGGGTATGGGGAAGAGGGATTAAGTTAGACTTTTCAGTGTACACTTTATATAGTTTTAACATCTGAACCATGTACATGTCTTATGTATTTAAAAAAAATGCATAGAAAGTAGAAAAGAAAAAATAATAAATGCTACATTTTGAAACAAGCCTAAATATATATCAGATTAGAAATATCATACAGAGAAAATATTTATTTAAAGTGAATTTGAATATGGGCCTCTGTGTCTCTTTGAAGAATGCATTCTATTGACAAGAACTTAAAGACAAAATCATCTTTGACCACTGATTTTCATTAGTAGCAATACTGACATGTATATTGTATGGAAACACAAATAAACACATAAGCTAATGTTCACTCTAAGGCAAACAAGCAACTGTACACAACTGTAAAGGTTCAGAAAAAGTCCTATAAGGTAGAATTTTAATTAGAAAAATTAAAAGGACCTACAGCAAAGTCGCCCTTGGTAGGAGGCACCTCTGTGCATGATTGGCAGGTCATGATTTCTTGGTCCTACCTGGATATGGCTGGCTCCAAGTCTGGGGAAGGGAAGATGTGAGAAGAACTTGGGGTATCTTGCCCGAGGACAGCCGAGAGACAAATGAGGGCATCCCAGAAAACACAGGCAAGAGTCTAAAGAGGCTCCCACTGGGCATATGTGGGCCAACTTAAACATCAAGAAGAATTACTGTACTTGATCCGAAATCATTAAATGGATAAGACTGTGAGCCTGAGTGATTGGAGTAGGAGGGGAGCGAGGATGACTTTGCCCTCATTGGAATGACTGACCAATTCCTTTTTCTAACATTTGACTGAAGGAAAGAATTAATCATTTATCCTGGCTGTTTAGAAAGAATTTAGTCACCCATAGTTGACAAGACAAATTCTTCTTCCTAGAAAAACACAAGCTGAAAGATATGACAGAATTGGAAAACCACCTTTCTGCAGCCCTCAACGATGTGATTGATTTGGTCGGGAATCACCATTGGACACTAAATCTATTAGGCTATGGATAATAGGGAAACCTCATGATTTCAAGAGAAAACTTAATTTTACAATACAGAGATCTGGCTGTCACCCAGTGAGCCAAGTAATAAAACTCGACGCCAGCAATTATGGAACAGAATAAAAGAGACAATGTCACCCATGAAATTTTCTTGCCAAAAACTTTCAGACTGAGTCTAATCAAGCCTTTAGACCAACTTCTAGTTTGGAGAAAATATAGAGAGTAGAGGGAAAAAATTAAGTGACACCACAAGGAAATAATCAGATAAATCCAACGTCAGATACTCTACATGCCAACCATCTCTGTCTATTCAAAAAGCTTGCTGTATCATGAAAAGGAAGAAAAGGGCAGTGAGAGAGAAACGTTTGAAGATTCTTCTGTATCCTTGTAATAACCCCCATTGCATAAAGCACCTTTATTGTTTCAAATTTCAAAGAAGAGACCCCAAACAGAGGTTTTTCCAGTATATTTTAAGAAGCTTCTGTTTGATGGTGACACCTGAAGCCTGATGCAAGATTGAAGGACTCTTCATTTCAGAGAAGTCACATGCCATTCTGAGTAAAACGTTGGGACTGGAGCTCTCTAATGTTTTGCTATTCAAGGAACGGTTCACTGGGCAACAACACTGGCATTGCCTGGAAGCTTCTTAGAAATGAAGAATCTTTATTTTAGCACAGTTCCCAGGTACACGTTAAAATTTGATAAGGTCTAGCCTGCACTAAAATCCCAGCTGTGAGAATCAGAGAGAAGACGTGGTAGTCACCACTGTAAAGTTTAGGCTGAACATCATAATGGGTGCATTTTCCTTACATTGGTCTTAGTGTGGGTTCCCCCCAAAGGAGGCCCTTAGACAAAAATTTGGGTGCAAGTAGTTTATTTGGGAAGTGACTCCAGAAAACATCTTTGGAGGAGTGAGGAAATGAGCCTGGGAAGGGCAGGCGGTGATCGAAGGGTGCGTTCATGAGTGGGTGACCACTGCGGGCAGCTGGGGCTCAGGGTCCCTGCACTATCTAACGACTGGGTGGGACGTGTCTCAGATGTGCTCTCCCGAAGAAGGAGAGCTCTGGCCTATGTATCCACCGTCTTCCACCAATGATTGGTTAAGCCTGCATTAACTCCCAGAAGTTCTTGCCAACCCCACATATGGAGTGTGCATCAAATCCTCTTTTTTTTTTGGACAGGCTTTTAGTCTGTTGCTAGAGTGCAGTGATGTCATTGTACCTCACTGCAACCTTCAATGCTTCAAGCCCGGGATCAAGTGATTCTCTAGCCTCAGCCTCCTGAGCAACTAGGACTACAAGAACACACCACCATTTTCTGCAGTCATGGGGTCTTGCTATGTTGCCCAGGCTATGTTGAACTCTTGGCCTCAAGTGATCCTCCTACCTTAGCCTCCCAGAGTGCTGGGGTTACAAGCATGAGTCATATCACCCAGATCTTTCTTGGGGTCAGGGCACACCTTCAGGTAGAAGGATGCAGAAGGCCCTCAGTTTGCAGGGAACTGTCTGAAGATGACCACTGGGGGTGACCAACCGAGGGCTATGGCAGGGCTTTGGAAGCACTTGCTCCATGTGCTAGAGACTTCATCAAGTGGGAGAATTATAACCCGCACCTGGGCAGCATGGGTGGGTCCTTGGGTGAACACTGAGATGTGTGGTGCCAGCCAAGGGCTCCCCTGGGGTCTGCCTGGCATGTGCCCCCGAGAAGGCTGGCCCAGTCGGAGCTTATTTGACTGAGAGAAATTGGCTGATTTTCATCAAAACATTCTGGCGATGGCCTGCATACTACTTCTGTCTTCAAACTAATAAGCTAGCTCATCTAAGAGAATTAATTTGGCACATTTTAGTTGGAACTAGGTCTTGCCCCTGAGAGTATCAGAAGTCACATAACCATCAAAGCAGGGGGAACTGCTTTCATCTTTTCCTTCACCTGGAAGGATGTGTTCACAGCCAGAAAACAAGAGGAGATGCTGGTGTGATTCATGAAAGAAGGAAAAAGGCACGTAGAAATAGCAGAAGGAAATGCTGCTGTTCCTATGCCCTGGAGAAAAGGTTAGCTCCAAAGCACGTAACAAATGGGGACATGGCAGCGCCCTTTCCCAAAGGTGGCATTTCTGATGGGGTTCCTTCCCCATCACCCCACGTTGTCAGCAGGACAGAGGCAACCTCCTAGTCCACCCCAGTCTTCTGTCAGAGCAGAAAGGAACACAGAGAGGAAATCCCAAGAGATGGAATGAGAATAGTCCCTTGTCATCGACAGTTGATGGCAGACTTTCTAAAGTTAGTGGTGATGAAATAGCCAGTAGGGAGAATAAAGTTCTGGTCTTACAGACCAAGTGCAGTTAAGTCTATTGCACAGGAGATAGTGGTAGAGTAGCCTCCACTCACAGATGCTCCCTCTTGCGGCATCTAGGCCTGGAGATGAAGAAAGCAGGTGCGGCAGGTGCCCTGCAGAGTCTGAGTTTTCTGGAGTTTGGCACCATGATGCCCGATTACGATCTTTAGGTCTCTTCTTTTGCTAATAATTATCTCTGACTTTATGGTTCTACTATTTACTGCCACTGATGAGGCAAGATAGATAGTTATTTATAAAACAGCATTCAGCCTCCTTGGCCTTTGCTCAGTTGATCGAAGAGAATGAAGGCAGTGTGCAGACAGACAAGGGAGGGAAACAGACCAGGTCTCGGCGACCCTGAGCAACATGGAGAAACAAAGAGGGTCAAAAACAACACCAGGACTCCCCAGCCTCCGTGGAGGCCAGTTCACAGCTACACACAGTCTTCATGAACGTATTTGATAGACAACGTGGCGGCCCTTTCCAGAATGAGCTGCTGACCACTGGCCGAGAGTGCAGTTGAGGCTGTTACGGAGACAACAAATTTAACCCCCATTCGAGATGTCAACACATATTATTGTTTGAAAGTAGACTGCGGGATTAATGGAGGCCAGTACCACACAGGGAAGAAAAGACCGGTTCTGTGAAGTCAGATAACAGGAGAGGTTAGGCAGTCTCCAGGTCTGAGTTAAGGCTGGGTGGAAATACCTGCAAGGGCCTGACAGGCAGAGGCTGGAAATTTGCTGGAACTTGATGTTGCTGGTGGGCTTTTCATGCTCATGCAATCTGGGGACAAGATTGCTCCCCAGACTGGAAGAGATCTGATCCTGGAAAATCTGGTGGGGGGAGCTCAGGGTGGAAACACCCCAGTTTGTTTGGGATGCAAGGGCAGCCTGGGACACAGGGCTTGCAGTATGAAAACTGGGGAAGTCCTGGAAAGACCAGGACTCCTAAATTTGAGCCCCAAAGGCCAGTGATCTGGGCAAAAATATTACCCCACTGGGGCCCTGGGAAACCGGCTGGTGACTCCTAGGACAGGGCCTTGGAGCTTCGGTGGCATGTGATTCCAGGATTCCTGCAGGCATGAAGTCTGTGCCCAGATCAGCTAGTTTGCTTACCCCTGAACAACTAAGATCATGGGATTATTTTATGACAGTTCCTTTGGAAAGCAGCTACTCCAATCCCCACCTTTTAAAGTCAGTTCTCCTTATTTTAAAGGCAAAGGTTAAGTGTTTTATTCTGGGTCAACAGAGCTACGTATTGGTAGAGACAGATCTGGAAAATGAAAGGGTTTTGTGTCAGCTCCTGTGCTCTTACTCCTATAACTCATTCTCTCATAATTTAAGCCCAATATGGGTCTCATTGAAGTGCTCAGTAACTGCATGTTGAGGGCTCAGCAAAAAGCCTGCTGGTCTCTTCCAGGTCTCTTCCGGCTTCAGCGACACTTAGCAATACCAGGCAGTTCTTAAAAATGGAGGTAGATTTTTGGAGGTAGACATAAAGATTAAATAATATGTGAAAGGTGGCTCTGCTAATAACCTACCTAACAGAGGAAAATAACCTATCTAACAGGAAGTAAGGGAAATAAATTCCCACCTCAACTACACTTTGTTTGATTAGAACACCTGTGACCAAACTCCTTATCACTAAGGGTTTTGTTTTCTCAGCCTTGAAGAGCTCTAAGCAGAAAGTAGAGGTGCAAACTCCCTGCTCCAGCTCTGTGCCTCAGTTCCGGCCAAAAATCCTATTTTAAGGACTCAGGTAACCCAGCCTCATAGAGAAAGAAAAGGAAATAAAGAATTCTCTGACATCTTGCAGCCACTTTTGTTATCAGTCTGCTGAAGCAGAGAAGGAATGAAAGCCATTTTTATCCTTTAAAAAACAGTGAGAAACTTTCCCCCAGCTGCCCAGCACTACCCTCTACCTTTTGTTCAGTTTCATAGCCTTTCTTTATTCTTTCTTTTTCTGGAAAATAAAAAATTTTGTGCTTCTTTCTATCCTAAACTCCGTGTGAGAATTCTTTCTCCAACCCACCATGAGCACCTAGTGAGTTGCCACCCTAACAATATGTAATTTAGCTAACAATAGCTTTAAGTTAAAAAAAAAATCCACATGGAAAAAAGAAACCAGTTGGAAAGATGCACTTAGGTTTGGTGCTCTTGAACTTGAAACTGAGAATTATAATCCATATGGTGGGCACCGCACCCAGATGTCAGTTCTCTTTGAGGGCAGCAGGTGCAAAACACAGAGAGGTGCAGAGAGAGTGCAGTGTAGGAAGAGTGTGTGTGTAGTGTATGGAAGAGAATTAGAAGTGGGGGAATTGTCATGCAATGTGGTCACTGACCCAGCCTGCCATCCCATAGACCCTTGCTGCTCCCACACTGAAAACTGCTCAGAACTCTCTTTTTAAGGGCTGACCTTTCCGTCCTGTTGCTACCATGGAATTGAATCAATGTATATTAATCTACTGCATGCGTGGCTTTGTAATTGGTGCTAGAGATGCGAAGCTTAACAAACCATAGTCCTTGTCCACAGCCAGGGGCTCTGGTTGTAGTCATTGGAGAAGGATTTAAACCCAGATCCAGTAGATCAACACAGGTGGCCTCCAAGTACACATGAGGTACAGGGGGCATAAACTCCTTGGTGAGGCAGAGGATCTTCACAGAGACTGTGTCTTTGAGCCAAGCTCTGACTATGTGTCCCCCAGGGAATGAGACAAAGCGAAGATGGATCGATGTGTAGATCAATGTGTAAATCCCATCAGGTCTCTATCTCTGGGACCTGAGGGGCCATGTTTCTCCTCCCCATGCGCTGGTAAGGAATGCTTAGGGCAGCTGTCGTCAGAGCCAGCAGGGAGGGTGCCTCGTTCACGCAAGGGCATTCAGACATGCTGCAGAAGCCTTCCCCACTGCTCACTCCTTACACAGCTCCTGTTTGCCCCCCACCCCAATCCCCACTGCTTCTCCGCAGCACGAGCACACTGTCAACCATTGACATGCAGAGAAAGCAGCAGCTTCGGGTGATCCTCAGGTGTGGATATGTACATGTCCTTTTGTCACACACATGTCCACGCCTTGTCCCCTTGGTGGGAATCCTGGGGATGCCAAGCTTTCCACTTATGAAATCAGTCCATAGTGTGTGTTCCTCAGGCCAAACTTATGACATTTTTATGTACCTGCTCTTACCTGGGCAAAGAGTGCAGGTGTGCTTCCTGCAGGAGTTCTCTGGAATTTACCTAAATGTTTTGATTCTCTTGGCCTCAAACCCACCTGATCCTCTTCTGGATTTTTCTCTTTTGGTTTAGAGGATCTCTAAACGTGAGTTAAAAGTTTTCCAGACTTGTCTGAGATGCTTGCGGTGTTACGCAGTAACTAATTGTGTTTGTAATATGAAAATGCCTCTCAGAGACAGTGAAAAGTCAGCAGTGAGTATGGAGGATTTAAGGATGCCCCAGGGGAGCTGGAAATATCTATTCACTAACTGCACCTTTCACTTCTTGTCCAGAAAGTCACTTTGTCACCATGTGGATATGTGTGTACCTCTTGACAGCTTAGCAATGACTGTCCTGGGAGCTAAGCCAACATCCCCTGCAGAAGGGTTTATCTACTCAGAGACTCACCAGTGTCTAATGTCAGATCTAAGGTGCTATTTATTTCTGAGGCTGCACCTTTAAACTTCCAACAGTCTTCCTTAAGAAGAGCATGTATAGATCTCTGGAGGGCTCTCCCTCAGCAACAACAAATTAGAAAACCTAGCTGATAGTTACTATAGTTATTTTATTTTATTGACTTTGTAAAGCACTTGATTTTTTCTTCATAAGCTCCATTCAACATAATTCTTTCTAGAGAAAGAAACAAGCTGAAGCAGCAGATTTAGACACATTCTAGCAAGTCAACCAAGTCTGGCTGCACAGGACAGCGTTTAGTGCCTTGTGCCCACCACCTCTGCCTTCTCTTGGCATGGGCACACCTAACCCCAGCTACGGGAGGGTCTGCCCTTTCTTCCTCCTTTGCAGAGATTGTGGTAAAGACCTAGGACACTGTATGAATTACAATACGATCTGGTTTGAGAAACGTTGCTCTGGATCTAAGATGTTCTCCCATCTGAGCAGGGGCCTGGCGTCACTTGGCAGAAACCCCTCTGCTGAGAGTGTGGACACTCTCCATCTAAGAGTCATTTCTCCAGACTTTGTAAAAGCCTTCCTAGCGGACTTCTGAGTTGAGCTGCTGCCCGTGCTGTTGCATAGCTCATCTTTTACAATGAGTTGAATTAAGTGTTTTTCTTTTTCTGTGATTTTATTTATTTACAAATCCATGAAATCTCACGGGTCAGTTGGTCCTTCCCACTATTTTATCCTAGGATTCTACTTAGACTTATTTCTTTTTAAGCGGCAGGAGTAAGAGCGTTCAGGGGCCTCGCAGTCACAGGCAGCATTAACTTCACGCGCAGGAGATGGTGCAGGTACTCACGCTGCCTACGGCTTGTGTTCTCATCTTCTGAATTTGTCAGAACTTCTGCATCTGTCCTCCTGGGAGCAGTCCCGAATAATCACTGACAGAGTTGGCATATACATATCCTGGAGGGACAGTGTGAGTAGGGTGCTGTGCTCTGGCTTCCCGAGTTGCCAGGGGTCCACCATGGTGGTCGGCTTCGTAACTCACCCTTCACCGGCTTTTCCTGCCTCCTTCTCTCCTCCCCACCCCTCACCCAGTGTTTTCAGCACCTTCAGAAGAAACAACTTAAACTCACCTCCTTGTCTCAGGGTCTGCTTTAGAAAGAACCTAAACTACAAATGATGGAAAAAACAGAGCCTGCAATACTTTGAGAGCTATGATTGTAAAAGATAACTTTTTTCAGTGGACTGGGATTTCTTTGAACAAAATGTTATATATGACCTGAATGCATAAAACAGATTAAAGCTAAGCTGCTATAGAATGAAGGACAAAAAAGAAGAGATTCATTTAATTTTTCTTTGTTGATGATATGATTATAGATTGAAACAACTGGCAAAATTGCTGGAGACAATAACATACACAAAAATCTGTTGTTCTGCTCTATTGTAGCAATAAGTAATTAGAATAAAAATAGGAAAAGTATTCCATCTACAATGTAGACAAATGTATAAAATGACTATAAATATGTATAACAAGAAAGAACTAGAACTTATATAGCTGAATAAGCTGTAGAACCAACACACAAACCCTTATTATGGGAGGTAGACAAAAACAAAGCTAATAGGTGGACTTAAAATGATATTTAATATCACAATAATAATATCATATGCTTTCCAAAATAATGTCCAAACAATATCATTGTAGTTGGTGTCCCAAGTAGGTATTTTTACTTGGATTTGATAAAAACGACCACTAAGCTTATGTGGAAAAATGCATGCATGAGAATAGTCAGGAACAGTATTTTAAGAAATATGAGTGAGGGTGGTTATGCTTTGCTAATTATTAGATGCTATCACAGAGCTGTGGCAACTAATCTGCATGTCAGTGGGGGATCAGCAGAGACCTGAGAGGAATCCAGCATCAGTCTTGTACATGAGAATTGTATTAATATGTCACGTGTACAATTCAGCAGGAAACATGTCATCACTAACAAACAGCATTGGCACAACAGGTGTGTGTCTGGAAGAAAGTGAAATTGGACACCTATTAACATCTCATACAAAAGTAGAATGCAGTTTAATGAAAGACTTGGGTGTAAACAATAGGATAATTAAAACCTTATGAGAAAATCTGGGAGATAAGCCTGCATATTTTATGATTAGAAGAGGCTGTTTTAGCCACAGTAGGACACAGAAGATATGAAAGAAATGACAGTCATATGTTATGCAAACATTAGAAAACATGGGAGCGATGCCACCAGAATCAATTGGCAAGCCACAGGTGAGAGACAAAGGGCTAAAGTCCATAATATAAAATGAGAATTTTCAAATGGACCAGAGAAAGAGAACATTTACTGGAAAAAATGGAGAAAGGAGAAAAACAGTTAAATCAAAGGGAAATAAATCCAAATGAGCCATAAATATATGGAAATATGCTCCAATTCACTGATTATCAGAGAAAGGCAAATTTGCTGACAGTATAAAATCACTTGCCACTTTTGTTAGAAGGACTAAGACCACCTACTGCTGGTGGTGTAGTGGGGGAAAGAAATTCTCACACATTGGTAGTGAAAATACAGAGTTTCACGGAAATTCTGGAAAACGATATAGCACTATCTGTTGAATTGTAAAAATCCACATATGTGTTACTATTGCAACATTGCTGTTAATGCCAGACATTGGGGACGCGCATATGTGTGCATCAACAGAAGACCAGTGAAGATAAATCGTCGTCAAGCATCCAGACTCTGGGACGAAGAGGAAGGCAGATCTGTCAGTGTGGATGCAGAACCATCTCCAGGGCATATTGGGGAAGGGCCCCAGGGAGGACTGGATCTGCTGGAATAACTCCCTGAGAAGGGACAGTGGCGGTTGCATGTGGGACAAGGAACAGGACCTGGTGAAGGAGAGAGATTTAGTTTGCATTGCATTTTTCTTAGTAATTTTTTTTATCTTTGCGTGTTTTCTTTTTCATTAAAACAGTGAATTAAAAAGACAAAAACAAAGGGCAAAAAAAAGGATATGTTAAGGAATTAAGGAAATGTAAATGAAAAGAAACCAGGTCTAAATGTGACTATTAGCAACATGAACACGGATCAAGGAAGATATTGGGAAAATGGTAAAGGAATAAGCTAGAGAGAAGTTACTTCCTCACCTGTCTGATTCAAGGGTCAGGATAAAAGGAGAAACCAGCAGTGACACTAAGATTCCCCATTCCTGTAACACATTGGCAAGAAAGGAGGGAACAACAAAATAAAATTATCATCTAGGTTGGGACATCCTGGTGTCATGTCCATCAGGCAGTGGTGTGGACAGCGTGTTCATTGTGTGGCATGTCGTTGATTAGTTAAGCTACGGTAGTGGTTGAGGTCACTTGAGGGGTTCAGGCTGAACACAAGGAGTGCCAACGTTAGAATGGTGAGATGAGTAGGGCACCCTAGATTCCCCGGGCCCCGCCATCTGTGAGCAGCCAGAGGGGACACTTGGGGGCTCAGGACCCCAGCTGCCTCCTAGAGAACCTCAGGTATTTCTAATGTCACAGGGTGCTGTTTCATGTGCACCCACAAAAGCCCTCTGTCTTCCTCTTGTTCACGCTCTATGAGGTTTCTATTTTCCCTGCTGTCAAGAAAGTCGGCCTCCTAGAGCCCATACGTCAGCCATTTCTGTGTCTACCACAAAAATAGTGAAAAGACCTGCTTCTCCATCTCCATGAATACCTTGTGTTTCACAAAATCCTTGTGGAAACAATTCTTACACTGCTTTCTGCCCTTCTTTTAGACTGGCATATTTATCTTAGGGAAGCGCATCATGGAACCTATATTGCTTTCTCCATTGCCAATTTTGTTTCCCACGGACTCACCCAAATTGTGTCTCCTTACCCCAACCAGTCCCAGCATCCCTGCCAAGGGACTCATGCCAAGAATTACCTGGATCCCAAGGCAGGATCTCTCCGCTACTCCTTTAGCTGAGGGGTGGACAAAAGCAAATAGCCCACCAGGGAAGCGGAGCTTCAAAGAAAGTCAAGTTTCACAGAGCGGGCATGGGGATGGGTTAAGAAAACTAAGCCGGTACTACAGACAGTTAGCAAAGCACCAGAGATCCCTGAGAGAAGAATCTCAGCCCGGTTATTACATACAAATCTAAGATGAATGACAAAGAGTCTCCAATAACACATACAGATTTCTCTTTCATCACCAACCATTAAAAAGGAAAGAAAGAAAGCAGTAGTATCTTAAGGGAAAATGGTTAGAGGGAGAAGCCTGGTCAAATAACCATGTTTTCAGTTGAGCAAAGTTAAGGGGTACCACTATTCTTGGCTCCAACAATTTCCTTGAAATGAGAGGCAGGTTCCATGCTTTGAGAAAAGAGAAAAATGAGGTGTAGACCAGTGCTCCCCAAACCTTAATGTGCAGTCAGGCCACCTGGGATCTGGGTTAAACGCAGAATCTTTTTCAGTAAGTCTGGTTGGGCCCCGAGAGTCTGCATTTCTAAGATGCTCCCAGTGCTACCCTGTGGGCATCCTGCATGCCCTGCTCTCAGAGGCTGGGGGTAGAATTCCCTTTTTATTTAAACTAGAGCTGAGTAAAAGGATTGTAAGTACCATCAAAGGCCCATCTGAGATGTGAAAAGATACTTGAGTGGGCTGTTGACAGGCTTGCGTGGTTTCCATCACCACCATCCATAGCTCACACTCAGGGAAGACTAAAGAAACCAGGCGTTCGGATGGATTCCAGGCAGGAAACCAGTGTGTGGAGGGACTTGGAGAACTGAGGGGCACTGAGAATGGGGCCCACATTCCTCCCTGCAGGTTCCGGGGCCAGGTGTATCAGGGGACCTGGTTAGGCTGTGAGTGTTCAGAACAGATTCAGATGCGGATAGCCCAGGTGAGGTCGAGAGCTAGAAAGCTGGAATGAAGGGCAAGGAAGGCAGAAATGTCAATGTTCTTCTTGGCCAAAATGGATTTCAGAAGGAGGGCAGGCCTGGAAACAAAAAAGTTAATGCTTCATCTATTTCAGATGTTGCTTTACCTGTCCTTTTTATTAGATACTTCGTCTCTTCTGCTGCTTATTTTTTCACCATCACTTTGTTGGTTTTCATTATATAAAGGTTTAAAAGTTGTATAGGATCACTACTGTCCATTTTTTCTTTTGTAATTTATTTTATCACTATAATAATAAAGCCATTTCTTTCACTCCACATTTAGCGTACAATATTATTCTGGCTTTCTAAATGCTGTTTTAAAATTTAGTTTTAAAACAGAACACTTTAATCTCACAAAGATTTATTACAGTGTTCATTAAGTCTTGGTCTGTTTTTTTCCTACCTTTTATTACCAGTTTGTTATCCCAAGAACATTTATAAAATAATGGCTGTTGCACCAGCACTTTGCTGCACTTAATTTGATATATACTATATTTATATTCCCCCTCAAATGTATTTATGTGTTTAATTCAGAAATCTCCATTTGTACCATTTCATATCATTCTATTATAAGAACTAAATCAAAGTAAAGATATTTGATGTTGTAAGACTCAATATTGCAAAGATAAAGATTCACTCAAATCAATCTATAAATTAAATGTTTCCAAGCAAAATCTCCACTAGTTTTCTAACAGAATTTGACAATATCATTCTAATATTCATTTGGGAAAACAAAAGATCAAGAGGCAAGAGAGTTTTCAGATAGATTAACCAACAAGGTGCAATCCTCCAGAACTTCCATAAAGAGCACACCACAGAGTTTGCAATCACAAGAGGAAATCCCAATGGCCAATAAATATGTGGAAAAGACACTCAAGGAGAGTGCATTACAAACATCCAAGAAGCTAGTTCACAAGTTTAAAGTGTGTCTAAGTGAGAATGGGTAAGGGCCTCTTACACGTTGCTGACTGCAATGGAAAATGACACATGTTGAAAGCCACTGCCAGTTCCCAGCAGGTGCAGATGCTGACACTGAGCATTTCCACCTCTCATGAGCTCCTGGAAGTCCTTTGCACTCAGAGACAAATATAAAGATGTTTGTTGCAGAGCCGTTTGTTTTAGGAAGAAAGTGGAATTATATAACTACCCCGTGTAGAAGATCCTACAATTGAACTGCTTCATACATCCACAGTTTGGTGATTTGATGCTTCCCCCTCTTTTAAGCCCCAACGTGGCCCTCCCTCACCAGCCTTTACTCACCAGCTGCTCATGCTTTCCTTGGGGGCATGTAGGACTGCCCCATGGAGCTGCCACCTCACGATGCTGACAACACCAGTGTTCTGTGCAGCCTCAGCACCTATCCTTGGGGCCCTGCAGGGAAAACGGGGAGTGGGATGCAGGATGTGACCCCTGCTCTCCATCTGGGAGGTAAGCCTAAATGCATATGACTTTGTTCCTGAGATTAGCAATCTGAACAGAGTGGGAAAAATATGTGACAAAAAATGAGATTCCTATAAAATATAAATATCGTTTGACACGCTGTAGACACTTTACAAATGTAAAGGAGAAAGAAGCAAAATACAATTAATCAAACCTTCATTCTAAGAAGCAAAAATTCCACTTTCCGACCCATATCGTTTGCAAATTGCTCTATTGGCAAAAGAAATAAATAGAACTGAGCAGTCCCCATAAATCTCAGCACTCTCACCTCTCCCTGTTTTCCAGGGGTTTAATTTAACCAAAGAGGAAAAGGCAGAAGAATCCACACAGATATGATAACAGGATATTTCTGTTGAGTGTGAAAATATAACTCAACACATTGGATCTTTGGGGAAATAACCAACATATGCTTGGGGAGGGTCTCCGATATGGAATACGAGCAGCTAAAATACAGAAACACTCTGACTCTTGAAGAATGATATCTGAAGATAACAAACAATAACACCTTGCTTGAAAGTCTCTGCCCATAATCCACACAGTTCCAGAAGCCAGAGATGGGGACAAACATATATTGCATTTGTTAAAACAAAACTACCAGCACCCTGCATGCCCTTGGATTTGTGACAGGGTACAAGCATGAGGAAAAAGAGAATCCGAAGCTGGCAGCTATCTCTGTAGACTGATGCCAAGGCCACAAGTTGTCTTCCACCCTGCCCTACAACCCTCCTCTAAAATGTACTATCGCTGTGTCATTCCTTTGGGGTTTTCACAAGAGCCTCCTGTTGAAAGGCAAATACTATTAAAGGCATGAGGAGATGGATGGCCAAGAGAGAAAAATATTAGACACTGGCCCCAGGCTCACTTAATGATTTTTTAACTAAGACAACAGACCATGAACGTCTTACTTCCTTTTCCCTGACAATGGCAGTAGCTACTTCTCAGGGTGACAAATGTCGCAGATCCTACCTGTTGCCTCAGCCTTGTCAGTAATAGCTTTCCTTTCCCTAGTAAAAATGTGCTGACTTGGGCAATAATTACTTACTAACCCTACGAATTGGGGGCTTGATGTTCCAGATGAAAATCTGAACCTTGGAAGCTAAAACTTCTGCTTAAGTTCCCTAAAGTCCAACAAACAGGCCAGAGAAAGCAATGGGGACAAATAGCACATGGTTCCTGGGGTGAGTCTTTGGAGCCCATGCTGACTCTGAAGACACATCATCATCTGTCTCCGAGATGGAGGATGAGCAGTTCAGGGGAAACCACCAGTTACAATACAGAAACACTCTTACTCATGAAGAATGAGATCTGAAAATAACACACAATAACCCCTTGCTTTGAAAGTTGCAGCTCAGTCCTTAAATGTCATTTTGTTCAATGCCCTATGAATGGAAGATGAGGCCCCATGAGGCTGAAGATCATATAAGCAGCTGTGAGCAGCTGAATACCAGCCTTGAGCAGAAATCACTGGATCCACACCCTGTGTCCTTTCTGCCGCCCACAGCTGCAGGGCTGGAACTTGCATGACATAGGAGCTGCAGGGAGATCCACATCAGCTCTTTCCCTTTCTCTCTGCTAATGTCCGACATCCAATTAATCTTCCAAATGTTTTGTCCAGGGGAAGGAATGCACATCCAGTAGCCAAAGATAGCCATAATGAAGCATTAATAAGAGCTTCATTTCTGCAAGTGCTTGGCTCCTGTCTTTGTCTCAGGTGAGACAATCCGTCCCTGCAGTGTTTACATAAGTGCAAAAGGCAGATATTAAGAGGTGAGACAGGCTCTCAGATGCCAATAGCTGGATCATGATTCTGTAGTCTTAATTAGTTGGCCTCAGTGCAGGGAAGCAAGACTTATCTGCCTTTCTCAGCCCTGCAGCTTTTATTTGGTATGCAAAGATACTTGGCACAAATTAACTTTCTCTTGTTTGAAAAATAAAGCATAAAGACGGAACTCCTTTTACACATCTCAGTATTGTGTAATAAAGGTGCCAGTGGTTACAGGATGGAAGGGTCAATCTACTCTGACAGGTGTGACTGCAAGCAAATGATTTCCATTAGATAAAAATGATCCCTACAGGCTGTGGAGTAATTTAAAAGTGACATGAGTAATTCAAATAACTCCCAGTGACCCCTAAAAGTTTGCAGAGCACAAGGTGCTATTCTGGGTAAATGTCAACAGATGGATTCAGTTGGTCCCTTGACTTCACAGAGGGATCCTTTCCATGACTGTTTTTGGAAGCGGTTGAAATAGTTCAAGTTATGGATTATCCATCAGTCTAACAGATAGTCAATATGCATATGACATAGCAGCTGCTGTTCTGCACTGTGCTGGGCATTGTAGAAATAGAGAAATATGGAAGTCTCGAGGGCTTAAATATTTCTAGCAAGCAGAAAAGTCAGGTGGAAGCATTTAAGTTCACCATTGCTGATGGAGTGTGTGGTTGAGGGTCAGAGGCTGCAGGAGGTCCAGGGCCTAGGAGGTCACTGGAGGCTGGGAGGGAGTCATGGAAAATACCTGGAGACACTGAATAATGCTGAATAAAGACGTTCAGCTGCCCCATAAGCCTGGTAATTTGAAAGATGAAAGCCACACCCTAAGGTATAGGATGGGCTGCTGTCCACACTGCACTCTGGAAAGGTCAACTCACCCTCCCTTCCTCCTGATCAACCCCACACATGGAGCATGAGGGTTCAGAGTCAGACTGTGGCCAGGCAGCCTGGGTGCCATGCTCAGCCCTGGCACTTCATGCATGTTAGTGGCCCTCTGTGCTTATTTCCTCACCTGTAATGCAGTGAGTCAGTAATAGGCTCTACCTGGAAGGTTGCACAGGGTTGAATAGATACATGCGGAGTTCTTTAAACAATGTCTGGTACATAGTGAATTGCTCATAAATGCAATGTATAATTCAGAGAAAGAAGATTCAGCTGAATAAGCTAGCGAAAAATAAAAGAACTGAGGGAGCAAACAATAACAAAAAGTTAGAGTCCTTGCAGCACCACCCAAGAGAAGACAGAGCTGGGGCTGGAGGTTTTACCAGGGACATTTTGACAAAAGACAACATAAGCCATGTAGCTTCAAGGACCTGGAGAAAGAGAGATCATGGCATCCCCAAGTGGAAAGGGGGGTGCGGGAGTGTGGCTTGAGTGCACACCACGCCCACCTGCAGATGCTCAGAGATGAGTGGAGGAATGACTAGAGCTCTGATTTTTGCTGTCAGAACAGCAAAAATACGAGAAGACCCGGCTAATTACCATTCATTTTCCCTATTTCTACCCAGGGTCTGGAAAACTGAGGGACTACTTGGTCATAGGTACGTGGCCAAACATTTACCAAATTGCAATCACATTGCAACTTTTGATGTTCACACATTCCCGTGGACAGTCACATAAAAAGATGGCAGCATCTAGTGATAGTCAAAAAAAAAAGGAAAAAAAATAATAAAAAAAAAAGACGGCAGCAATGAAATATGCATGTGTTGAGCTAGAAGTAAGCACAGGTTGCTGTGGACAGAGATGGGGCGTTTAACCTACCCTGAGCAATCAAGGAAGACGTCCTAAGGAGAGATGACAACCTTCTGCCTTCTTAATGGTTAGAGCTATGCTTCTCAAATTCAGCCTGCAAAGGATTTACCTGGAGTCTTTCTACTCAAAGTGTCGTCCCAGGAGCAGCAGCATCTCATCACCGGGTAGCTTGTCAGAAATGCAGATTCACAGGACAATTTGCACACACATTAAACTTTTACAAGTGCTGATTTTGACCCCTGGGTCTCAAACTTGGCTGTATGCTAGAATCACCTGGAGAGATTTTTCTTCAAAAAAAAAAAAAAAAAAAGGTGAAGCTGATGCGTTGGTGTGAGTGGTAGCTTGGGAACCAGGAGGTTTTAGAAGCTTCCCCAGGTGACACCAGCGAGCAGCAGAGTTTGAGAACCATCAGCTTAGAGGCATCCATGGAGGATAGGGAAGAGGATATTGGGGCAGCATAAGTAAATGCATGTCAGTACCTGTGAAACAGCATAGCAGGTGCAAGGACCATCAGCAAGTCCACGTTCAAGAACAAGGTGAAAGGAGAGAAATGGGGGATATGGGCAAAGAAGCAGATGAGGTTCTGCTTGTGAGGACTACGACATACTGCCAGGTTTGGGTTTGTTATGTGTAGATGAAGAGCATTGGAAGGAAAGTCATGTGGTCAGGCTTGTAATTCAGAGATTCACAGCATCAAACCTAGAGGCTGGGAGAGCAGAAAGGAGCCCAGGGCAACCTTAAAGGTTTGCCCCTGAATGCAGGCATTGGCAGAAAGGACTGACCAAAGGTAAATGTAGGAAGGGTCAGGAGATAAAATCATGAAGTCTTGATCATTGACTGATTGGAAGGGTGTGAAGATAGAAGAGAGGAGGGAATCTCACGCATTCCTGGTAGATTTCACGTGTTGGCAAGCAGGTTTGTGATCAATTAAATTCAGGGCATTCAGTGTGGGATGCTGGTGACATGTGCCGATGTCCATCAGATGGCTGGATAACAAAACCTGGAGTTCACACAAGAGATCCAGGTGTCGGTCATGGATTTGGAACTCACCACCCAGTAAGTGGAAAAGGATGCCAACTCAGACGCATGAGGTAAACTAATGAGAAACCAAGGACTGAACCTCAGAAGTTACCAGGAGGGTACCACATAGGGCCTGATAGGAAATGATCAGAGAGGAGAGGGAGGATGAGGAAATAAATAGGGCCCAGGACGCCACCTTGGAAAGCCTGCCACAGCAGGGGGCAGGAAGCTCGTTTGTGACCAGAGTCTCAATGAAATGGACAGGAGAAAAACAGATTTTCCTGGGTTGAGTAATAAAGGGGCCAAGGAGAGTGCACCTCATTTTCTGCCACACTGAATATCCTGAGATAATGCTCACATAAATACATGATCGAATACGCGCAGCAGCACAGCTGAGACAGAAAGCATGAAGTAAAGGGATAGATTTGTGCATGAAGAATGGAAATAAAGGTAGTTTTTTTTTTAAATATGAGAGACTTTGTTAAGTTTTTAAATCAATAAGAAAATGCTAGTAGAGGAGAGATGGTTACAGTTACAAGACATGAGAGATACAAACACAAAAATCTCAGGCATTTAGGCTGCACGAAATCCCTACCTGCTTACATCTCTGTCTCACGATTCCCATGATTTTTACTGTGAGCTGGGGGACAGCTAACCTCGGCACAACCGTTTGGAGTGCTTCAGCAGTTTGTGGGTTTCTCGTGAAGGAAAATTGGAAGCCAGGCCTGAGGTGACAAATGCCTCAACCCAGGACAAGCAACCCTCTGAGGAAGCTCCCTTCTCCTTCTGCGTGGGGTTTCATCTCAGACACCCTATCTGTCTCTCAGAGTTAGGAACACAAAGGAAAAACCAATTTTACTGCCATCATTTTAGAGGAGAAAAACAATCCTAAACTGCTTCAGGAAATGAAAGCTGCCTCTTAGCGTTACTGTGAGAAAGCTGTGTAACACTGAGCTTAGAGAAACTAATACAAGAAGTTTGACTGCTATTGCAATAACTGGAGGATGTTTCCGCATGATCCAAAAGTTCTTAGTCCTCTGTGGAGATAACCAAATCATTGGCTGGGCAAATCTTTAGCCTGGATGCTCTGCAGTGAAGCTCAGTGTGATAGGGAGGCCTGGGGGTTGGAGTTATTTACCTTTGCCCCCACACGCCCCATGTCCCTCATGCAACAAGATTCCCACACACACACACAAGGTGGTAGCTCCAGACACCTGTTTGTTGAGAGCTGGCTGGAGTTTTCCATTTTCCGGCTAGACTGGATCTCCTCAATGGACTCAAAAGGAGCACTTAGGCTGGCTTCACTTTCCCAGGCCATGGCATTCTCTACGCTACCCCGCACCCCCTGCCAGTTTTGAGCAGGGCACTGCCAGCCCCCACCCGGGATCCACAGACCCCTCAGAGACCCCTAATGAAGCCCATGACTAGAATTCAGAGATTCTGTGAACTTGAATGGCAAAACATGTAGCTTTCCTTACACTTACATCTGACTGAAAATTAGGGTTTCCTTCTATTATAAATGTGAGCCAACAAGGAAAAAATAAACCCTGACATATTAGCAATACCTGTGTCTTTGTCACTGATAAAAATTACAGATATTTTCATATTTTATTGACATCGTTATTTACTACATTAATTAAAATTGCATATATCCTAATTTTTTAGATACTTTAATAACATTATCTCATGATTATTTATTTATTTATTTATCTCATATATTTTGTTTTACGTATCTAAAAATATTCTGAGACAGACTCCACAGGCTTCTAAGCTGCTAGAAACAGGGGTGGGGTTCTATGACCATCAAACCCCAGTCCCAAAGACAGGGCACAACATGGCAGTTGTAAGTTAATGTTTGTCGAGTGGATAAATGAGTGGATCTTCTCATTTTTCCAAGGCTTCAAATTAATCTAAAAGTTAAAAATTGCTAAAAACATAGAGTACCTAAAGTGAGTTTTAAAAGTCAAAGACATAATCATATTTTTTAATTAATTCATTAAGAATTTTCAGCATCCTTGCTATGGATTTAGTCATAATTTCTAGTTGGGGGAATTTGCCTTCTCTACCCACTTATCAGCCGAGAATCGACATCTCATAATTGCTGCATAGATTTGTTTCATCACCATTCTCTGGTGAGGAGTGGGTGGGGAAGGAAGGAAGGAAGAATTGATTAGGTATCCTTTACAATAAGAAAATTATCTCATTTTTTCAGCCATATAGGTTCTGATGGTGAATAGCAGGTTATCTCTTCTACATTGTTGACTTTATTTGATTCTTCAAATGTCCCTCAATAAAGATAAAATTTGCACTAATTTGTTGAAATTCAAAGTGATTATTCATTAATGAAAGTAATCCCAAATACTAATTCTCTTCAAAGAATGTTTAGGAGAACTGCTATTATTTTTTCTTTCATCTTGGGGAAAAAAACAGGCTGAAACAAGCCAGCCAGGGTTTATTCAGCTTCGCTACCTCTCAAGAACATATTTATTGTACAGGTGTCTCTCAATACACTACATCTCCGTGGGAGCAATTTATTCTGGAAGATGCAGAGACATCTATTTGGATAATTCATGCTCTTTGGTTCACTTGGGATGTGTCATTGAGGCCGGCTACTGAAATTGTACCCACAGCAACGACAACATAAAGAGGCAACTGCAAGTTCCAGGGGTGATGGTGCTTAAGGAAGAGTGTGGGGCTACCGCTTCAGATAATTTTTAGATCCCCAAGTGCCCATGTGAGTTCATGGCTCAGCACCATAAGTGCGTCCTTGCCCAGGCAGAGGCACAGACAGCAGAACAGAAGTATCAATGGGATCTTGCTCCTGTTGGGACATCCGGTGGATGATGGCTTTGAGAAGCAGTAGGCATCTTTGGATAAGGGGATTCCTATGTCAGTTGTAATAAAAATTGACACTGATCCAGGTCCCGCCACTCTCTCTCACTTGGATTACCCCAATGTCCTCCCGGTGGCTCCCCAAACTCTCAGCTCCCTTCTCTCTGGTTCCATTCTTTCCCTTTCACCTTGAGTTATTTTCCCAAGACAAAGTCTAGTCATTGTGCTTCCCTGTCTATATCCAGCCAGTGTTTATCCAGTGTCATTACAAGAAAGTGTGACTGCTTAATGGATTACCGAGAATGTAAACCTTGCATCCCTCTCCACACTTTCTCTCCCTAAGCCACTTTCCAGTTGCACTGAATGTTTCTTTCCATTTCACACTCGCCCCAAGCTTTCATTAGCCTATGTCCTTGCACATGTTGTTCCCTTTACCTGAAATACTTTCCCTCCTCCCTGTGCTCTCTTTGGGTCCCAGGTTCATCATCTGTCCTTTGGGGATGAAGAAGCCACCACCTTCAACAGATGACGTGGCTGTGCTCCTTTGTCTCATAACTCCTTGTAGCACACCTTACATAACAGTCTCCATATTTTAGGGTTATCACACAGTTAACGTCTGTCTTGTTCACTGAAGACAGAAACCACATCTGTCTCATTTATTATTGTACCCCATTACCTTGGGCAGCTTCTCACACAGGTCCAATCAAGCTTTGTTCAACGCACAGATCACCAAATGCGGCTCTCTCTAGTCTCCCACCTGCCTCTGAGAAGGGGGTCCTACCAGTGAACCCATTTTCATGATGAGACCCCTCACTCTCTCTCGTTTCATTCCTTCCAAAATAGCAAAGAATGACCCAACTTGCTGCTGACCCTTGGATATGACCTTATTCAGTGACTGGCAAGTGCCTTAAAGTTTCCATTTTTGGTGGGTATAGAACAATGGAACTTCGATCCAGGGAGCTTCCCTGGAAGATCCATGGGCCCCACCCCAGAGCATCTGGGGGGTCAGCGGGTCTGCAGAGGAGCCAGAGCATCTTCATCTCTAACTCGTCCCAGCTTATACTGACGCTGCTGGGCTGGAGACCACACGCTCAAAACCACACTGGCCTGAACACTGGTTTTAGGAGTCATTTTATTTCTACAGTCCCGTTGTCCTATCTTATCTCATTGTGAGAGCCCTCTAATTAATTAGTCTACATGGTTCATCTACTTTCTGTGAGATTAACACTTGGCCTAATCCTCCTGGGAGAGAATACTCAATGCAATATGCTTACCTTTGACCTTGCACAGCTGATTAATGAAGGCCTCCGAAGGTTTAGCAGGGCCACCAACAAGCCAAAAGCAACCTGAACATGACCACATAATGACACAGTGCAAGGTCATCCCTCCATCATGACTCCATTTCAAGGAGTCGAGGATGGCTGATACTGATTTAGGTTGGTATTGAATCTTTTCTGGATCAGTGTTAGTGGATGAAGTCTTGCCCTGTATTTTCATAGACACGGTTTTGCTCTAAGGCCAAAGCACTTGATAAACAACATAAAATTTTCTCAGAGTGCTCTCTATATCTCTTAGAGTATTGACTTTTGAAACGATCTCATAGGAATGATTCAATATGCTCAGATACAGAGTCAGTTATTTTATTTGGTTCAGGTTTTCACTTTCATGTTAATCACTGGCCCCTAAATTTTGAATATGGTTTATGAAATAAACACAAGGCTTAAAGTTTTCACTCTTAAGATCAAATATTGGGTCTAGAAAAATCCCAGGAAACTTTGTTCCTGTCCTCCCTATCTCATGCCGAGTCCACAAGTCGCCCCCAAGGGATTTCATTGTTGCTCTAACACATGTCGAGTGACCTCAAAGTGTGAAGAACCCACATGACGGCTTATTCATTCAATACTAATTAGACTTGGTTCACTATCCATCCATCCAGTCACTCAACAAAGCACAACAAAAAGTCTCAGTGTGCCAGGTGCTGTGGGAATCAAAGGCTTTTAAACTAACATTGCCTTACTTTGAGGACCTTATCGTTTGATAGGGAAAAGATGACACAGACAAATGATTGGATGAGATAAGTGTCATAAAGAGATAGGATTAGAAAGGTAAGTCTGTCCGGATGAGGCAGTGTGGTGGCAGAGTGTAGACTTTGAAAGAAGAAACACTTAAATCTCTAATCCGGTCCTTGTTAAACAGGTAGGCACCCACCCACCACAAGCTTCTGGTTTTTCATCTGTGATGAAGAAGTGCTATTATCCACGATTGTACTTTTAAGGGTTTATGATACTGTATGATACTGTTTAGTAGGGTTTTGCTCTCAAAAACAAAAAATGCTGTGGTTAATGTTAGTCACTGTGTTTAAACTAAAACTGGTTCATTCACAACCATTTTTCTATCTCCCAAGATCAGACTTTATCCCTTTCCAAATTACCCCCGGACTGTCTGCCTCCCACCCCATGCCTGTGCTCACTTTTCTGCCCTCTGCAACCTCTCCTGCTGGTAACCTCAGGCAGCCCGTTTGCATAAGGGAGACATTGGAGAAGGGGACCAGGCCAGCCGTGACTCGGGTGGGGGCAGTAGCACAGGTGCCCAGGAGTTCAGCCTGGACTCTGTGCTGCTGCTTGTCTGAGTTTGCAGACACAATCACAGTATGTAAGAGTGCATTAAGCCACCACACAGACCCCCCCTAACACACACACACACACCCTTTGAAGGATTGACTTGGGTGCAGCTCCGTAGTTCTCTCCACTGGAAGCAAGTCAGCATGTCTGGTCTGATGCACGCTGAGTGGGAGCTGAGTGGGAGCCTCCCCCATTTCAGGCTAACACAGGCATGGGAAAGCCTCTCTCAGGGACAGCCAGTCAAGCTGACAGACTGCCCAATCACACACAGAGCGTTGCATTTAGCCTTCACGTGAGAGGTAAAAAGCACATCCGGAAATAGGTGTGCCAGGTGAGGTGGAGCTAACTGAGCAGGGAGCGCTCTGACATGCATCTTCATCCTGCAGCAGGGACAGAGCCAATGCAGACCATCCGCCCTAAATCTCCCCCATGCAGGAGCACACGTACGTTTCCATCCTGAACGATGTGAGCACACAGTCTTCTACTAAGGGAAAAACACATCTTGGTGGCTTTGAGGTAGAGTAGGAAACATACAAACGAGTAGCAACACCTGTGCGATTTCCATCTTCATAACTGTATAAATCCACAGAAATATTATCTGCCTATTTCTCATCTGATTAGGAAGTGACAAGAGGTTTCACTTACAATGCCAGAGGGAGAGGTGTCACTTATTTCCCTCACAGCTGGCAATGTGATTGTTGCACCTAGCATGATGCTGGCCAGTCTGTGCATATAAAATGACAATAAGTTAACCCATCGAGAAATACAAATGTGGACAGTTATGTGGAACACACACATGCAGTGCCTGCTGTCATGTATTAGGGAGAGGAGTGTGCTGTGATCACCTGGCTGTATTCTATCAACAGAAGGTGAATGTGCTTAGTGGGAAACACACAGGGAAGTGGGGGGATACAGGGACCCTCTTTTCTAGGACAGTCATGCACAGGGACTAGGATCCCCGCATGCAGCCTCCTCACCTGCTTTGTCAGCAGGGCCTGCACCTGTATGACCGAGTTGGTCTCTCTCCTTCCTCTGTAGTTACCAAGGGGAGCTTGCTTTAATCAGCATTTAATTTAAAGGTATACTGATTTCATTCATCTACTTAAAGAAATGTGGTGGGATAATTTCAAACTGAAGTTTTTCCAAAGAGATTCTGGAGACCTTGTACCCTTGTCACTTTATCTTTACACATTCTTGATTCAAGAGCCACTTATTCAGCTTTCATCACTAGCATTCTGACCGGCATTGTATTCTTAGAGGCAATTTACAGGGGGAAGTAGATGAATAGCTGAGACTCCCCACTTGCATTTGCAGAGCGTGAAATTTACAGTCTCATTGTCCAAGCACCCTGCTCCTTAAGTTTTAGTGTCCCTGGCTTGAGAATCACAGATAAATGAAATGCTCCCAGAGCCTTTGAAAATAGTGGCATTTATTAAAATTATGATGCGCTTTTTCTTCTCCTGTCCCTGGAAATCAGACCAAATATGTGATTCCCTCTTTTGAAAATAACTGCCTTCAAGTGTGTGCCCCTGGGAATGGGCACTGAGTTGGTTCTCACCAAGTGAACTCTGCACTATTGCTAAAGGGCGCAATCCCGAGCTTATATCTGTTAACTGTGCTCTGAGTGGCATTAGGGAGGTCATCTTATAATCTATGATCTCCAGGAAATTGGCTATTAAATCACTCAATTTTCAATTTTGTTGATCTGAATTAATTAATAAAAAAGACTTCCATGGACCTACCAAGTGCCATGTGCTCCCGTATATATCTCATTTAATCCTCATTCCATCTTAGACACAAATATTAGTATCTCAGGGTTCACAGTCCTTGCAAGACGTTAGATCAATTTAATAGAATTTATATGTTCACATATATAATCTTATATAGATATATTGCATGTATGTGTTTTTAAATAGGCAATGTTGCCTGCCTAATGGTTAACACTAGAACAGAAAGAGAGAAGATAGGAGTTTGGGTAACCTTTAATTTAAGATAAGAAATTAGGATCTTGGAAAATATTACAATTCTGAGAAGATTAATGCTCAATTAACCTTGGAAAATGGGATTCATAATTCAGTGATGGAGAATTTACAAATTAAAGGCATTAAAGTATAAAATAAACATCATTAATAGTTGATTCTTTTCTAAAAGGAGTTGGCAAATACATGTTTTTAGTATAAACATGTGAATGTCAATACAATGAATAAATCTGAACCCTGTGCATAAAACAGAAAAGATCAAAGCCTTCCTGGTCTCTTGAGACATTAAGTTTCACTGCGAATCTTGAAAATAGTTTCCATGACTGTTTTCTTGAAAATGACTGGTCTTTTTCTTCAAGGCAATGCAAATACACATGCAAACCAAACTAAACAGTCAAGGATCAACTTCATTGTGTATTTCAGGTCATGCACTTATCTGCGCTCACAGACATTTCCATGACATATGTCCACACATGTCAATTTCTAGATGAAGGTCATTTATATGTGAAAAAGCTTTTATTAGAAATAGTTACAGAGATTACACATTCCTCCTGCTTTCCCCACCCTCCACCCTCTTCTTGACTCTTCTCCTTAGCATATCTATCTGTACACGTCCATCAAAATGTACCATGGCTCAAGTAAAAGAAACGTAAATCCTCAAAACCATTAGCTTCCTGCTAGGAGCTCAGGCAAATGGACCCAAGAAAGAGGACTCACACTGCGTGAGCTGAATTGCATGCTTTGGTTAGGTGTGGGATTTCCTTGTCTCTGCTTTCCCAGTCCCTGCTGGTAACTAGAGATAATCACAACATGACTCAAGTATCATCATGGCTTACGCACCGTTGCTCTGTTTATGTGACTGTAGGGATTTATTGGCCGTACACGCATCATGTTTACAAGTCTGGGAAGGTTAGAGTAACTGAGAAGCTGGCTGGGGATCACTTTGAACAGACAGAGCACATCTTACCCTCACCTTGCTGGGGCATTGGAAGAAAAGTTGGAGTCAGTGAGGCTAGAACTAGCGCTGGGCACTGATCATCTGCAGTGGGTTGTGCTGGCCCAACCGGGACCAGGACTTGGCATTGGTGATCAGGTGACAGCTGAGTGAGACCAGTTGTGAGAAGTCAGGACAACCAGTGGCTCAAGCGTCCCCAGGGCAAAGAGAGTCCATTTCCCCACACTTTATCACATTGACTACCACACTAGAAAACAAAATTTTTTCCTGGGGGCCACAGTGTTTTATTATGAATATAGAATAAAAACTTCAAAAACAGGATGATCATTTCTAATTTAATGACAAATTTAATGAAAAACAAAATTTATTGACTTCCATTCATTTAATCCACATTTTTAGAATTCATCAATATTAATTGCAATGATAAGTAAGATTTTCATGAACCAACTGCAGGGTTTTGCCCAGGTTTTGCTTCACAAGACCCTAGGCTCAAAACTAGCATGAGTTAAATACAACTTACATGGCAGTTAATGTGTTAATGCGTTGATTTTCTCTAGAAGAATCTCGGGCCTCATGACCCCCACTTCTACTCAATGGCTGTTGAGCATGCTCTTTGGTGACCCCCATTCTCACACCGTCCAGATCTATGAGATGACAGTATTTTTGTCACCCTACATACATCATCTCCACCCACTCACCTAACTTCTTTTCAGAGTAACCACCGTGGTTCCGGTTGCAAATTGTTAAAAGACAAGAAAAAAGTGACCATTTTTAGTCACAAGTATAACACTTTCAATAATAATTCTTCCTCAGATCTTTATGAGGCTGAACAGTTTCCTATAATTTCCCATATTGTCATTTTGAAAATTGCCTTTTCATTGAATCTCCGCACCCATATAAACTGTGACTCATTTCACCAATCACAAACAACACTTACCCCAGAAAATTGGCAACAATCTAAATCAACCTCAGAATAAAAGAAAAAGGCAACATGAGCAATGAGTAGAAAATGGTAATTATGCACTTTCTTGGTCTCATTTTAAAACCATTTTATTGAGTCTTTTAAGACTAGATTACAAAATCTATCAGAGTCTCTAAAGGAAGATTCTGATTCTGTTCACCCGACTAAAATGCTAATGCTTCCAGGAGGTTGGCGCAGAGTCCCGGAGCAAAACACCAGGCCCCCTGGTCTTGATAAGCGTAAGAAATTTACCCACTCCCAGGCACATGCTGTGACCGTCTTCACAGTCACCATTGAACATGATCTTACAGCCAACAGCAGCTTCTCTCCGTGACCTTTCATGTTTGCACAGGCAGAAAGAAAACCCACAAACATATGCATTGCAAGACTTTGATATAAATCTGTTCCATCTCATCTAAGCGTTTCCCATTCTGTATTTCCCAAATGCAGTGACTATGACATTATGTACTGCTTTTTTAAGACCAAGAAGCAAGAAGAGGTCTATAGTTGAAGATGGCCATGAGTGTATGTTTGTCAATAATCTCCATGGGGCCATGTTCCTGAAACAGCGATTTGCCTCATTGCTCACAAAGACCCGAATCCATCTGCTCAGGCTGAAATGCTCTACTTGATTGTGTCCATCCTGGGCACTGTGTCAGGCTGTTGGGAACTGGAAGGGTTCCGTGCAGCTAAACCATGGGAGTATTTGGTCCTATTCACTTTTGTGTCACAGGACAATGTCTACCATGGAGTTCTCATGGGGTCAACACTCTTAGTAATTCACACCTGGGCCCTAGCAATAATGCTAGCTGAGAAAAATGCAGCAGTAGGAGAGGAACCCAGTGCAGCACTTCACAATGGTGGCATTCCCCACTGTCACCAGATGTTTCTTAATTTAACAGCTGAAACACTAGCATAGATCACGCCAAGTTGCCATTTCACCAAATGAGTTGATAGTTTTACAAACACCAAGACTTGGAATCCCCCACGATTGCAATTAATTAAATGAAACATGTTTACTCTCCCAACTCCATCATACCCTCTCCATCTCCTCTTTACTACACTGAGGCCAACATTTGAACACTCCTTTGGAGGTGTTCTTGTGCATGTCATGGAATATCATGGAATTTCACAGAGAAGAGCATGTCCAGCAAACAGAAGAATCATCATCATGATATCATGGTAGGTAGCCCCAGCTTCCTCCTGTGTGCCTGGGCCAAAACTCCATCCTGGCCCTATGTGGAGTGCACATTTGCTGAACATATATGCCACACCCATTCCTGCCCTCTGGGCAGCCTGTGGGTCCATGTGAAACTTCTTCAGAGAGCCTTTCCTGCATGCTCCAATGAAGCAGAACTCTCTTTGCTCACCGACCTTTGTCTGAGACCAGCAACAGAGGCTGCTGTGACTTCTGTCATGTAGACAAAGCAGCTACAGCACCAAAGAGCAGCCAGGCCCCTAAATCTGGGCCTCTTCCTGGAATAGGACATTGGTTTACCTAGTAGCATGAACTCTGTGCTTCAAGTCTTCTCCACTCTATCTCCTGTTGCCCCGTGTTTCTAGAAGACTTGGACCACACCATGATCGTCTGGGCTCTTTGCTCCTTTCCAGCAGATACTGGTTGCCATAGAAACATGGATGGCACCCACTTTAAACAAGACTCATTGAAGCTCTTTATGAAATGGAATTACTCTCGGTCATTTCTCTTGGCTTTCTGCAGCAGGGGCTGACATACATCCCACAGCTAAATAAATGGGTTTGGGCAATTAACCTGAGAGTCTGTGTACTGCTGTGGCATAAACATAATGAGCTGAACTTCTGCTTGTAGGCAGGCCTATCTAGTTCCCGCAGACCCTTCTCACCTTGTGGAAATAGCGACCCCAGGCAGTCTGTTGGGAGCACGGGAAGACCTCAGCCCCTGTGGGATCTGCAGGCTCCAGGGGCATGCTGCCTTCGAGGGGAGAGATTTCAGTAGGGCTGACACGCAGTCCATGCCCAGTCATCTCTGGCCCACCTGACAAATGGCAGCCTGACACATGAGAGGGCCTGGCAAATCGCTTCTGTACCAGCAAAAGTGACTGCACTTCATCCAACAAAAGTTACTGGTGTGTGAGCAGTGAGGACATATTCTCTTCGGAAATGTCCTTGTATATATTTGGTAAAATAAATGCTTTTGTGTTCACAGAAATGCTAATAACTGTCACGTTTTAAATGATGATAAAATCCATTTAATCTATTTTCCAAGAATTGCAGGCGAGTTTAGGTCTAGAAACAGGTGTGTTGCAAGTCAATGTGTTTCTAGGGTGTGCCCACGTGGGGAGGGGCAGTTACTGAGGAGTACCCCTGGGTAAAGCCAGGGTCCCAGAGGCCTGGGTTTTAGCCTGAAGGATCAAGAGCAGAGACTTGCTGTGGCTCACAGTCACCCAGTCCAGGAGCAGCACTGTAAGGGGCTACAGCGAGCATCTGAGGACCAGGATGTGTGTTCTGTGCTAATTCTGCTCCCAGCCAGCTTCACAGCACAGTCAAGGAAGTCCCCTCATATCTGTTGGCTTAGGTGCTACATTGTCAAATGAGACATCTGGGCTTAATGAGTGCCAAGGCTGCTTTAGGACCTGAAATTCTAACAGGGGACCTACGCTAGGACCTTAATTGGGCAGGTCGGTTCAAATTGTTTTGTGTGGCTGTGCTAAGCTCCCCAGGCTGCCGCTGGTAGACAGGAAGAGGCGTCTGGGGAGTACAGCTGCGTTTACTAACCTGCCAAATGCTGCTGCCACCTTGCAGCATCCATCAATCAGTTCCACTAGGGGAAGAAAGGCAGTGCATGGAACCACCAAGCCATAGTTAATTGCTGGGCCCCGTGGTGCTGACTGCAAACACACGGCCCGACTGGATAAATTACCAAGACAAATGGATGTGGCCACAGTTTTTTTTTTCTTTCAAATTCAGAAGTTCTGACTGAGAAATGGGAATAGACAGTCCAGCACAGTTGAGATGCTTCCTCCATGACCCCTCTGTCCTGGAATATGCGGGTGATGGTGACCGCCACCTCCCATTTCCATGAAAAGTTGTCACAATCACAACTGGGTCCACTTACTAAAACAGGTATATGTTGAACTCAAGACATGAAAACTATTATTTTTATATTATTATCTCATCTTTTTTTTAACATCTTTATTGAAATATAATTCACATCCCATACAATTCACCCACATTTAAAATGTATAATTTAAAGCTTTTTATTATAGTCATAGAGTTGTGCAACTGATACCAGTATCAAGTTTGTAACATTTTCATCACCCCAAAAGAAACCCCACAGCCAAGAGCAATCTGCTAATTACCCCCAATTCCCAATGACTCCATGCCCTGGGCAGCTGTTACTCTTCTTTTTATTTCTATAGATTTGCCTATTCTGCATATTTTATGTAGATGGAATAATATAGTATGTTGCCTTTTATAACTGGCTTTCATTTAGCAAAATGTTTTCAAGGTCTGTTCATGTTGTAGCATGTGTCAGTACTTCATTTCATTTTATTGTTGAATATTCCATTGTGTACATATAGCATATTTTATTTTTAATTCACCTTTTGATAGACATTTTGGTATTTTTTACTTTTTGACTATTATGAATGATGTTCATTCGTGTGCAAGATTTTGCCCTGGCAAATATTTTTATTTCTTTGGGTTATAAACCTAAAGTGGAATTGTTGAGTCATATGCTAACTCTATATTTAACCCTTTGAGGAATGGCTAGACTGTTTCTAAAGCAGCTGAACCATTTTACATTTCCTTTAGCAGTGTATGAAGGTTCCGGTGTATGCACATCCTCACCAACACTTGTTATTATCTGTTGAAGAAGTTCAGGAAATTTCACCCCAAATTATGACTCTTTGGTATGAAGAGTATTTTGAATTAAAGGCCCTTAGAGATCAACAGGCTTTAGAAGGGGCTTGTCCTCTATCTGCACAAAATCAGACAGACCCATCAAAAAGAACAACCGACTTCCCTTCCCCTCCCTATTTTCTCAATATGTTATAGGAAAGAAGATCAAGAATGCAACCAGACCTGGCTCAAATCATTTTAAATATAATACCTGTCTCTCAGGTTAATTTAATTTGCAAAGAGAATCAGTTACAAGTCAATCTCTTTCCCCCATCCATTTGTCCTCCCTAGTAATCATCTATTTCCCCAAAACAGAATTCCCTGTATTCCTCATTTCCCCCTACCTCTAAAATGAGGGTATATAAATTCCTGGACCCCACTGGAATATTGGACAATCACTGTAATTCTCCCCCTGCACAAGGTAAATAAATCTCTTTTTCTTATTAATCTGCCTTATTGTGAGCTGATCTTTCAGTGACCCTTTTGCAGCGAAGGGTAAGTTTCCCATCACCCCCACACTGTGCTTTTATTGGAGCCATCGTGATAGTAACAAAGCAGTATCTCATTGTTATTTGGTTTACATTTCCTTGGTGAATATCAGTGTGCATCTTTCCACGTCCTTATTGGCTATTTGTGTTTATTCTTTGCAGGACTATTAAAATGTTTGCTCATTTTTAATTTGGTTATTTTTCTTTTTATTGTTGAGTTGTAAGAGTTCTTTATATGTTCTAGATACAAGTCTCTTATCATATAAATGATTAAAAAATAGTTCCTCTAATTTTGTTGGCTGTCTTTTTTACTTTCTTGGGGGTACCCTTTGAAGCACAAAAGTTGTATTTCTTTTAATACATAATGTCCAATTTATCTATTTTCTTTTGTTGCTTGTAATTTAAGTGTCATATCTAAGAAGGCTTCACCTAACTCAAGATAACAAAGATTTATTCTTATATTTTCTTCTAAAAGTGTTAGAATTTTAGCTGTTACATTTAGGTTTTCAATTCCTTTTGAGTTAATTTTTGTAATAGTTGCTTTAATGTCTCTATTTTCCAAATATTATATCTGGCCCCTCTCAAAGGCAGTTTTCTATTGCCTTTATTTTTCTGTGTAGGTCAGACTTTATTTCTATCTTTAATTTTTGTTGAAAATTGTATTTTTAAGATAATATATTATAACAACTCCGAATACTGACTGTCCTCCCACTCTTCAGTACTGGTTGTTGTTTCTTATTGGTCTGCTTGACAGCAACTTTTGTGCTTCAAAGCACTATTTTAGTGAAGTCTGTTTCTCTCATACTACGTAGTCACTGATGTCAGCTCTCAGAGGGCACAGCTCTGGGCAAGCAAAAAGCTACCGGGGTATTGGTGGTTTTTTTCCCCCACAGTCGTCTTTGTGCTTTTTCATTATATCTCTGCTAAATTAACTGCTTCTCCTTGTATCGCACCCAGCTGTTAGGCTCCATCCACTAATTTCCGACTGATTCTTCTATTGCTTTAAACAATGACCATGCACATAAATTGCTCTATATATTAATTCATTCAAATTTAGGCTTCTTTGCAGTAGTAGTCCTTGAGGCGGGTTTTTGGGGTTTGTTACTAACCCCAGAGAGCTCTTCTTAGTTGTTTCTTTCCCTGCTTCTCTTTGGAAAACTTCTAGCTGGTCTATGCTTTAGTTTGTTTCTGTTCTCAAGCTCCCAAAGACATTTTTTATTTATTTATTTGTTTGTTTGTTTTTTATTTCAGAGTATTATAGAGGTAGAAACGTTTTGGTTACATAAATTGCCTTTGCACCACCTGAATCAGAGTTACAAGTGCACTGCTTCCTTTAGGTGTGAATTTACCCATCCACCCCCCAACTCCCACCCCCGCTACGTGCCCAACACCTCATGAATGTAATTTCCCATATGTGCACATTAGTGTTGATCGGTTAGTACCAATTTAATGGTGAGTACATGTGATATTTGTTTTTCCATTCTTGTGACACTTTAGAAGATACTTAGAAGAATGGGCTCCAGCTCCATCCAGGATAATACAATAGGTAGTTCACAATTTTTTTTTTTCTGGCTGAGTAGAACTCCATGGTATATGTATACTACATTTTCCACTCATGTGTTGATAGGCACTTGGGTTGTTTCCACATCTTTGCAGTTGTGAATTGTGCTGCTATAAACATTTTAGTGCAGATGTCTTTTTTATAGAATGTCTTTTTTTTTTCCTTTGGGTAGATGCCCAGTAGTGGGATTGCTGGATCAAATGGTAGTTCCACTTTTAGTTCTTTGAGTTATCTCCATACTATTTTCCATACAGGTTGTACTAGTTTGCAGTCCCCCCAGCAGTATATGAGTGTTCCTATCTCTCCACATCCACACCAACATTTGTTGTTTTGGGACTTTTTGATAAAAGGCATTCTCACTGGAGTTAAGCAATATCTCATTGTGGGTTTGATTTGCATTTCCCTGATGATTAGAGATGTTGAGCATTTTTTTTATGCTTTTTGGCCATTAGTCTGAATTTTTTTTTAAAGTTTCTGTCCAAAGTCATCTTAATAGTTACCATGAAATCTCTATTATTTCTAGAGTGTCCTTAGACTTGAATATTTTCCATACTCTCCTTTAAATAAAGTAGTTGCCTTTGGAACATGCTTATATTTTGCCTTTCTCCAATAAGAAAAGCCTCTGAGCTCTTATTCAGGAGTTAAAATACGGACATTGGTCATTTTCCCTCTGAGTGACCAGCCATGCTTTAGGAACAGAGTACTGGAATGGGTCAGCAGCCTCTGGTTCTGACTTGCCTCTCTTGATGTGGAGCTTCTGCCCTGCAAGTGAGCTGGGGCAAAGGCAATTGGAGCTACACTATTTCTTGCCGGCTACACATAAGGTAGAGCTTCCCCTCTATGAGTGGGAGCTAGATGGAGCATGAAAGGCCCCAACTTCCCAGCCATTCTTGCCTAGGGTAACACAGATCTGGTATGATAAAAATTTCTGGTGTCCTGGCCCTTCCAGCATAGCCCTAGACTGGGAGCTGGGGAGAAAGATTCCTATATTCTTGGCTACATAAACCTTGAGTAGAACTTCTATTACACTGAGCTGGTGACAGAGGAAGGGACCGACTCTTGCTATTCTTACTGTGCTTTAATAAATCTTTCTTGAATAATCATTTCTTTATTTGCTGTATACGCCTTAAAACAATTTCCAGAGACGTTAAACATTTTTTTAAATATAATTTTCACAGTTGTGGTTGCGAGGAGATGGCCCATGAGACTCCTCACCCACCACTCTGGAAGTTGCCACTCCCATTTCTTTTCATAAAAAGATCATTATAATTTTGGACAGCTGAATCTTTTTGGTGAATTGGTTTACAGTTAATGCATAATTAAGGCCTTAGTCACTTTTTCCCCAGTATAAATAATATTGGGCAATATGATGAATACACCTGGTTCATGCTCTAGGTCCACTTGTACCCAGCCATGTAAAGTTCCACAGGTGTTTGTCTTTTTACCACTAGCAATTATTATGTTGAACTGGGATATCACTAAGATTTCTGGGAATCTATAAACAGCTATTGCATCATGTTTCGGTGGCTTAGTGACTTAAAGAAGATCCTCCCCATATTTTTTGTTGCCTATGTGTGATACACACCAATGTCTTGTGGCCCAGAACTGTGAGTGCTCGTTCTCTGATGTTCAGCCTGTTGCATATCACAGCCTTTCTTTCATGCTGTTTGCTCACTTCACAAAGTCTTGAGCAGGCTGTGATGGATGTGCTGCATGTCTAATTCAGGCTGACCCACTCCAAACAACACACCATCTGTCAGTGGCATCTAATGTCAGTACACCTGTACCTCACCATGCCCCAAAGGTGCCACCCAGACAGTCTGCTTTGACCCACTTGCATGCAAGAAGGCTGGTCTCCCACTGCTTAGCAGAGAGAGCACTGAGACAGGAAGAGGAAGCTGCTAATTCTGCCACTTAACTTCATGATTTTCTTTAAATCATTTAATGACTCTGGGCTGGGCCTTGGTGTTTTCTCAACTGTAAAGTGGCAATACTTGCAAATGTAAATATCACCTGTGTTTACATATGGATTTTGCTTATGGTGGTGAGGTGGCCAAGGCACTTGTTTAGCCTGGAAATGCCTGATTTTCTATTTGGAGTTGGTTGCTTTTCTGAAATACAAACTCTTTGACTTCTCCCGTTCTCACTGGGATACTGAGTATGTGTGTGTACATGTTTGAAGTCTGTTTTGGTTGGTTTTTGTTCTGCTCTGTTTGTTTTTGTGGCAAACCCAGAAGGCCCTGAGAGCCAAGCCTGGGTGGAGGGTGGAGAACAGAAGAGTGTGTTTGGAGCAGGACCTGGGAACAGAAATAACCACTGTGCTCTCATCCCAAATCCCACAAGACTTGAGGAGGGCTGTGAAGTTCTCCAGGGCATGAAATAGGACCCCATATCTTTCAAAAACAGTCAGGGGGTTTGGAGACCATAGCGCCATGACTGTTTCCATGCAGGAAAGGCCAGTAATTATTTAGTCAAAAGTGCTACACCACCAGAGTCTAAGATAGTTTCCAAATAACTGCAGAAACTCCAAAAGTAGTGGGGTTTTTTTTGAATGAGTGAATGAATGTTCTTACCAATCAGAGTTACATTTTCCTGCTGTGGAATGCATTATTCAATAACATTGCTGATATAGCGAGCTTAACCTCAGCCCCAATCCTAGGAGTGGCATTCCAGACATTTTCCATGCTGAGAGCACAGGAAGTGAGCTGAATGGGAGACACCACTACCAGGAAACTGGTAGCATTTCAAGAGGTGGCGAAAGGGGCAAAATTCAGGCCTTGGGCAATGACAAAGAAGCAAATGACAAAGAAACTCCAAGTCCAAACAAAACCATTGGAAAAGCCAGCCCAGTTTCAGCAGGGCTGAAGCAGGAGGAGTGCCCCCAGGTTGTGGGGGTGAAGTAGGATGTGAGGAGTGGCTTTGCATGGGGGTCCCTCACGCCTTCTGGGAATGACACCTGACAACAGGAGTGTCCTTTGTGGAACCCTGATCCTCCCCTAAAGGGCTGGTGGGAGCAGAAGCAATGGTACCTCTGCGCCTTACAGCTGCAACTACTCATAAAACTGGCTTTAATGAAGACTGGTCAATGTTTAAACTTTTATTGATACATAATAATCATACATATTTAGCAAGTAAGCATAATATTTTGATACAAGCATACAATATGTAACGATCCAATCTGGGGAATTGGGATATCCATCACCTCAAACATTTATCATTTACTATATTCCAGCTGCTGTGATAAGAACTTTTTATGAAGCATGTCTTTTAATACTCTTAAGAGCCATAGAGAGATGTCATTCTTATTCCCATTTAAAAGACAAAACTAAGGCTCCAAAGGTATGTAACTTGTCCATGATCTCATGCTGGGCAGAAGTGGAATCTGAACCTGGGTCTTTCTTAGTGTAGTTTGTGTGCTAATCCTGGTGCCTCTCTGCCTCCTCCAGGTCAACACAGCAATGGCCACTTGCCAGCTATCTGCTCACTGCAAACACAGGTGGGTACGGGCTGGCGCTCCATGTGGCATGGTGGTCAGAAGCCTCAGAACAGGCACACATGATGTAGAATCCAGTTCTGCAGTCACCTGCTACCCTCTACATAGCTATGTGCCTTTGAAGAGGATGTTTAACTTCCAGGATCATCGGTCACTTCTTCCACTTCTTCCACTTAAGGAGAGTGACACTGAGGCATCTGGCCTCATGGTGTCACTATGGGGATTTGCAGAGTTAATTATATGAAGTACAGAGTTTGATATCTCCACAGACCAAAAGCTCCATAAATGTCGATGTTACTATTAACATTGCTATTGGCATTGTTGTTAATGTAACATTTGCAAATTATTATTATTATGGCTGGGCCTGAACTGAAGCAAGGGCTGATTTTGCACCTGTGTCCTCAGATCAGCAGACTTTGTATATTAAGTATGCTTTGCTGCTGCTCCAAGAGACCATGTCATTTTTGCAGGGAATGAGATTCCCTTCTCTAGATCCTTATGAGGAGGAAACAGGGGAGAGGGGAGCCTGTCCCCATGCCCTGTGAATACAGCACCTTGGAGAGGGCATCCTTCCTGTCCCCACCAGGGGGCTGTGGATTTTGCCTGTGAGGGCAGCATCCATTCCAGAGAGCTTCATACCTTTGAAATTCCAGACTGTCAGCCCCAGAGACGGCAGATCTCATTAAAGGCCAAAGCTACTTTGTCCTTCTTTCCTCCTGGGTGTCCAGTTGGTCAACTTGTTATGACAAGAACTGAACTCCTCCCAGAAATTAGATGTACAGTGAGCACTAAGTCTATGCAACAGAAGAAAACAAGGAGGAGGAGGAGGGACAAGATGGGTTTTGAGTGGGCTCACGCAGGTTGCCAGGTACTGGCCACCTAGGTAAAGTGCTTCAGGTTATCTTTCCCATTCTGTGCTGAAGTACAATCTCTGCATTTTTGCAGCAAAGGGGCTTAGCTGCATGAACAACCAGCTTTATATATCAATATAGACTTACAAATTTGGAGGCTGAAATTGGGGTGGCAAAGGAGAAAGAGAGATAGAGAGCTGATGTTGAGTGTATCCTCACTTGAAGGACGTCTCCATGGACATGAACATTGGAACCAGGTGGAAGTAGTGTCTGGGCAAGATTTCTGGAGCCGGTGCTGACTTAGGGTAAATGTGCCCATCAGATGCAATGCCATCTTGGTGGAGGTACCTGGGACTCAGGCCACTAGGTAGGGCAGAAAAGTATGTCAGGTCAGAAGCCCACTCCAGCCCTGAGCCTGACAACAGCCAGAGCCTGGCCCTCCCTTGAATGGAGCCTGAGAAAGCTGTTCTCAGCCTTGGGACCACCACCTCCTATATGAGCACCATGTTCCAGTCTACCCAGGATCTGGCTGATTCCAGGTGAGACATGCAAATCTGAGGTCAGTTTTAGTTAATGTTTAGAAAATTATTTCATCATACACTTTTAATGAGCATTGTGAATTGCTAATGATCCTGGTCTTTATTTGGAGTAAGCCAAAGCCTAGGATATCATTTTGATTTAGGAAATTTAACTCCTCAACCTCTATCCCCAGTAGCTTCCCATCATGGGTAGACTAAAGTCCAATACCACTGCACATCTGGAATCTACTTTGGGAGCCCGATTTCCTCTGGATGGCCCACCTCACTTCTTGCTGCCTTCCTCTTCCCTGAGCCTGCTCTGGCCTCCTGGAGAGAGCTGTGGATTTAGCCTTCTAGTTTTGCCTCAAACACAAATATTACACCCTGCATCAGGAGTGTGCAGTGGCCATTCCCTTTGCCATGGGAGGAGGTTCCCCTTAGAGCTTTAGCTGCCCCCCCTACTTCTCTCAGGTGTCTGCCCAGATATTCCTCCCCAAAGGGGCCTCCATGACTACTCCATAAAAATTATGGCACAGCTGCCATCACTACCTCGGTTCTTCCTGAATGTAGTTCTTTACCTGTTAGTGTTGCCCGTCTCCTTAGTTACCTTTTGTGTTGCATGAGCTGGACCCAATATGGTGCAAATACCAAATAAATTCACTTAGCTCACCGTTAATGCTCATCTCATCAATTCCTGAATTTTGGGCTTCATTCACCTCCCAGCTTGGTCTTGACACAAGCTTAAATGCCTGGAGTTGAGAGGCTGGCATTGCTGGCTTCTCTGATTTCCTAGCTCCACATCAACCCTTCAATTGCTAGCAGATATTCATGGCTCTGAGGATTGAAAAGAGGAGGAAGGAAAACTCCTATGCAGCTAATACAGAATGGCTGGTTCTATCACTCATAGACAACACTGAGGGTACCTCTGAGACCCTCACACTAGATTTCCAATCATATCAGCTATGCCTGCCCCACATAAACCTCTTTCTTTTCTTCTTTTTTTAGATCATTTTGTCATAATCTGCATTCCATCCTGGGATCCCATGACCTTCTAAATAATGTTGCTGTTGTTGTTGTTGTTGTTTTAACTTGCACATGTTTCACTTTTCATGCTGCAAAGATCAATGGGTCTTGACAAGTACATGTGTCATGTATCCACCATTATACTATCATGCAGAACAGTTTCAGCAACCTAAAACATTCCCATGTGCTTCACCTATTTAACCCTCTCTTCCTCCTTCTGCATCCCTGACAACCACTGATCTTTCCACTTTCTCTATAGTTTTTTCTTTCCAAAAGGCATATACTTGTGATCCTACAGTAAGCACTCTTTTCAGACTGGCTTATTTCACTAAGTAATGTGCAGTTAAGATTCACATATGTCTTTTCATGGCTTGATATCTCACTTACTTTCATAATAAATAGTGTTCCATTGTATGGATGTACCACTGTTTGTTTATCCATTCACCTTCAGAAGGACATCCTGGATGCTTCCAGTTTGGTGTGATTATGAATAAAGCTGCTACAAACATTTCAGAGAAATATGCAACTATATGTAGCAAGTCAATATATAAATTATAAGTATCCCTGAGGGAGAAGAAGAAAAATCAAAAAGCATGGAAAACCTATTCAAGGTAATTATTGAAGAAAACTTCCCTAGTATTGCCAGAGATTCAGATATCAAAATACAAGATGGTCATCAAACATCAGGAAGATTCATAGCAAATAGGACATCTTCAAGACACATAGTCATCAACTTGGCCAAAGTCAAAATGAAGGCAAAAATTCTACAAACAGCAAGACAGAAACAATAGCTAACCTACAAAGGAAAACCCATCAGGCTAACAGCAGACCTCTCAGCAGAGACTTACAAGCTAAAGGAATTGGGGCCTTATTTGGTCTTCTTAAGCAGAACAACTGTCAAACAAGAATGTTGTATCCTGCAAAGCTAAGTTTCACAATTGATGAAGAAATAAAGGCTATTCAAGACAGTTAAACACTAACAGAATTTTTCACTAGTAGACCTGACCTACAGGAAATACTCAGAATAGCTTTATACATGGAAGAGCACAGTACTGTAGATACCCACCAGTGTAAAATATAACCAAAAGTTACAGGTCAGAGCTCTTTAAAAATAATAGCACAAGGGGGAAAACAAAACAACAATGTATAATCCAACATGATGAACAGATCAATATCCCACATATCAATACACTGAATGTGAACAGGCTTAATTCCCCATTTAAAGGACATAGACTGCCTGAATGGATGAAAAAACACACCCCAAGTATATGCTATCTCCAAGAAACACATCTAACTCATAAAGACTCACACATACTCAAAGCAAAGAGATGGAAAAAAATATTCCATGCAAATGGAAACTAAAAGTGAGCAGATATAGCTATTCAGATAGGATAAAGTAGACCTTAAATCAACAATGATAAAAAAAAGACACAGATGGTCATTATATAATGGTAAAGTGAGCAATTAAACAAGAAAACTTAAGAATATTAAACATTTATGTACCTAACACAGAAGGTCCCAGATTCATAAAGTAAATTCTACTAGAGTGAAGCCAAGAAATAAACAGTAAAGTCATATTTGCCAGAGACATTCAGTACTCCATTGACAGAACTGGACAGATTGTTGAAGTATAAAATAAATAAAGAAACACTGGACTTAAATGGGACTCTAAGACAAATGGACCTAACAGACATTGACATAACATACTACAAAAAATCTACGAAATACTGTTTTCCATAGAGGTTGTACTCACTTGAGTTTATGTTGAATCTCTAGAACAAATTGGAAAGAACTGACATCTTGACAATTTTGAGTCTTCCAATACAATAATATTCAATATCTCTTCATATATTTAGATCTTTAACTTCTGCCATTGGAATTTTGTAGCTTTTCACAAATGGATTCTGTCAATGGGCCACTTGACTCCTCTCCCCTCCCCCAGGCTTCTGCAGGTCATCTCTCCAATGCTCTCCCTTCCCCTTTCCCTGCCGTTTTCCTGGATGGGATCTACACTGCCTCTCCTAATTCTCAGGAAACCGTCCCTTTTCCCTGCCATGGTAGAAGTGTAGTTGTCACCCACAGAGGCATCTTTCTTCACTCAAATGTAGGGCCATCTCCAAACCTCTCATCATTAGATTCCTCCTTGTGGGTATCAGGTTCCTGTCCCTGAGTCCTGCATACTCTGGAGGATTCCCACCAAGTTCTCTGTGTGGTCCTATTGATAACAGAGATGTGAAATTCACCTTCTCCTTCCCTTCTTGGGTGGAGGGGTACATGCAACTCACAACTCTCTCCAAAGCACTCTCATCCCTCTGCCCCTCCATGTAGTTTCTGGGCTTAAACTGACAAAACCAGTTTCATAATCTCTTAAGATGTCCAATATACATGTTGCTTTAAGAGGTGGCATCCTTAGACTCTCATGTACTAAAGAGCAAGGATTTGGAAGCCACAGATGAAAATAAAACAAAGATTTTCAACATCCTATTACTCTTATTTAGTGCCTCTGTCACTAAAGGATGAATGATCTGTCACTAAAAAATAGATACTTAAGAGAAAATGAAATAAAGAATGTAAATTATTGTCATAATATGGCAAAACAAGTGGCAAGTCAACTTGAATAATCAGGGAAGAGTAATATAGGAAAACAAATGTTAATCATTCATCACAAACTTTTCAAAAAGACCATCAGTTCACTATTTAATAATATAAAATAATAATGACACACTATGGTAGCTTTTAAAAGGGAGGTGGACATAGAATCATCCATTTTAGTGAAAATAATATTTGAATATGCCCAAGGACAGGAGCAGGGGAATGGGTCATGAAAAGCTTGCTTGAGGAAGTGACATCTGAACTATGTCTTAAAGAATGAGTAGAATTTCAACAGAGAAAGAAGTGAGGAACTTAGTAGTAGAGAAAAAGCAGAGGAAAGAGCAGAAGGAAAAGGAAATTAAGGAGAGAGAAAAAACAGTGTGCTGTCTCCTTGTGTTTAGGCAGGAACAAGAAATTTCCAATGTTTGAAGTAGAGAATCCATGTAGAAAAGTGAGAAAAGATGACAATGTCAAATTAATCCATGGCCAAATGATTGAAAGCCTTGTATGTCCATACTAGGGGGTGCGGACTTTGTTCTGTTGGTCGTGGGGTGTCAGTGGAGGGTGTGGAATAGGACAGAGAGGAGATGAGCCAGGGAAAGGAAGCCTCGCCAGCCACTCAAGTGGCATAAGTGGAGCAGTTAGTCTGCGCAGAACAGCAGCCTGGAGACCAGACGTGCATCATGGTGAGACAGACAGTGATCCTGCTTGCAGAACTCAGGGTCAAGCTAGGATCCCTGGCCATCAAGGAAATACACGATTGATGGTGAGAGTCTGGCAAAAAGGATGGAGAAAAAGGCACAGAGCCTGGGAATGACTGTGGAATAGGGTGAGTGACAGCATGTGGAACTAATTGAATGCCCAAGAGGATGGGAGTTCCTGGCATGGGCCAGATGGATGTCATGATACAAGGTGCAGGATTGATGACAGAAAGAGGAAGTAAGGAGGAAGAAGCAGGTGGTGGATTCACAGTAACTAGATCAGAAGTTAACTGAAGAGTGGTGAGTCAGCCAAGGAAGGATTGATGATATATTAGACTGTACAGAGAAGGAACAAACATTATTCATATCTATAGTACATCTGAGGAACAACAAAAATAAATTTCAAGAAACTTAGAGCAAAAGGCAATGAGTGATTGTCACAATGCTCAGATGTGCACGAGAGTTGCCAGGAGCTGCAGCCAGCTCCCAGGGTCCACTTCCCTCCACTCAGCCTCGCCAGCCCATCCCCCAGCCAGTCAGACCATGTCCTGTGGTTTTCACTTCAGTCTGCAAACTCAAAGAAGGCAAGGGAAGAGTATAAAACCCACTTTCTAGGAGAGCAAAATACAAGGTGCAAGAGTTAAGTTCTTAGCACCGAAACCTGTGACGTCCACCGCTGCACCCTCCATGGTTCGCAGTGCCTCCAGGGGGAATGAAGGCTGAGCACTCCATCCCTTCCAGCCAGAAAATCCCACTCTCCTCAGCCTGAACTCCTCGTTTCTGAAGCTCTGGAAGCTTCTCTTCCAGTTTGGGCTTCTGCTTCTGAGTCCCACTTCACCCCACCTGATCAGGTGGGCAGTTGGACCCCTGGAGGCACAGAGGTAGGGCACGTGACTAACACTAGGCAAGGAGCATCATGAGCGTGGGCGACACCTCGTAGACTGGCCATTTCTCCTCCCCCTCCCCCAGTGGCCCTGTGGTAGGGTGGTCCATGGAACAAGGAGCAACACGATCAAGCTTCTACATTAACACAAAATCGGAGTGAGGGTTGAATAAAACAAGGTGGAATAGGCAAGGCCCAGATTCCACAAGCCTCTGTACCTCAGCTTCTAAGGAGACCACACGGCCATTTCATCCCTTCGTCAAACGTCCATGCTACGCCCACATGTTACCAACATAACAAAGTTTCAAGGGATGCTAAAATATATTAATTCATTAAACAGTCACTTCCTGAGCTTCCACTGTAGGCCAGATGTTGTGCCGGTTTGGGAGATAAAATAGTGAGGAAAGACTCAACCCAACGAACACCACCCAGACGAGACTGTTGCCCTCACTGAGCCTACAGAAAGCAAAGGAAGCAAAAACCACACAAATGAATGTAAAAATTCACAACTGTAGTTTAAGTGCTGTGAATAGAGATATAAGGACATTTATTCTAAGAACAATGGGGAGCCCCCGCAGATGTTAAGCAGTTGACATAGCCCTACCTGTGTCCAATGGCACAGGGACACGAGAAGGGACAGAGTATTGGGAATTGCAAGAATTCCTCTATGGCTGGAGGTCGAAGAGTGCTGCAGGCAGACAGGTGCAATCATGGCAAGCGCGTCTTAACTGTGTACCAGGGGAACTGAGAGGCATGGGTTATAAACAAGGGGTGAATATAATCACATTTGTGTAACACAGAATTCATCCTGACTGCTGGATGGAGGACAGATTATGATCCCATAAGAAGAGAAGCGGGGGTCCAGTAGGGAGAAAATGCAATAGGGACAAGGATCCTCCTAAAGCTGTGTCTTTGAGGACAGAGGGAAGTGAATGTGCCAGAAATACAGCCAGGAGGAGGAGGACAGGATGGGAGGAGAGGGGAGAGGGAGAAGAGGGGAGGGGGAGGGGAGGAGGGGCAGTGAGAACCTGGAGGACGTGGTGATGGGTGAGGATGTCCCTGTTTCTGGCAAGGGTGTCTTGTGGGATAGTGAGCTTATGTTTTAGCAAGAGGGCTGTTTATGAGAAAGAGGGAGGGAGAGAGAGAGAGAAGCACAGAGGGAGAGGGAAGGAGTGAAAGAGAGAGAAAGAGAGAGGACCTGGGAGTCTTGGGTCTATGTATATAAGACAAAAGTTGTATATAGTCAAAATTATTCCACATCCCATAAACCTCCATTAGTTCATCAGAAAACTGAAAACCCAAGGTAAACTGCTTCTCTCCGTATTTCAGCTGTGAGCCTTCTTTTCTGAGTATGTAATGAGTCCATGGGTATCTTAAAGGACAAAAAATAAATCTCTCTCTCTCTTTTGTTTAGTATTAGTATGATTGATTTCAAGTAAGTTCAGCATGATGTTATTTCCTTGTATGTATCTGCAGGATGCATACAGGTGATGGTTGGAGGAAACAACTGGGTGTTCAGCAATCATGGAATCAACTTAACTCACAGTGGTGGGGGCGAGAGCAGAGGCCAGGGCAGTATGCTGCTGCTTTAGCTCCGTGGGGTATTTGTTTCTCATTCCACCTCCTCTTGCTGGCAAGGTATCTCTATCATCCTCTTGAGTTGTCAGTATTCAGGGAGACAGAAAATTTGAAGCCTCCCTTTGTTACTGTTTCAGAAAAAAACAAACCCAAAGTTCAAATGCCACATCCAACCAGCACATGCCAAAATCGGGCTGGACTTATTTGCAGGCACCTCTTGCCCAGCACATTGGCATCTTTGGAGTAAGCCCAGCTTGGAAAACTTTCCTCTCCTCTTCTCTGATGATGAATGGAGGAGTTTTCCTCCCCAGATGCTGTGTGGCTTCAGTATACTTCCTGCCAAGAGAAGAGGAATCCCTAATTCCCTCTGAAGCTTAACATATTCTGATCAGTAAAACGGATGATCATGAAGAGTCGTACCCATAAAATTGAAGCCACTTAATCAGCAGCCTGGTACAGTGCACACTGATTACCGATGATTGCCAAAACGGGGATTCATTGTCATGCATGTTAACGACTCTCCCAGATGCTTACTGATGTCTCTGGTGGTTCTAGTGTAATATGGGGCCCTAGCCAGGCCAGCTTCCCACAGGAGCCCTCCAGGTGCTAATGGGACCCTCCTCAAGAGGATATTCGAGCATTTCACAGGCAAAGATGCCCTCTTAGCCCTGCTGAGGAAGAACACTGATGACTATCCCTGTTTTCAGAAGGAAAAATGAGCCCCCCAGGCCATAAGAGCTGACGAATGGAATATAGATTTCCCATTTACCAGCAGCTTCCCTCTTCTGCAGGACAACTTGGCAAGCTTTTCCTGCACTTTGTGGGGTTTTCTACCAGGATTGATCTAAAACCATCAAAATTCAAGAATGTGAACTCTGGGCAAGAGCATTAAGCCTCAGACATAAACTTTATTCACAATAAAGGGAAAAATGAGCCCAAGGCTGCAGACTGAGGAGAGGAACGTCCCAGAGTCTCAGGCAGGAGACTTTGTCTGGTTTCCATGAAGACTTATACCTTGAAAAATTTTTTTTTATTTCACAGTATTATGGGGATACAAATGCCTTGGTTACATAAATTGCCTTTGCACCACCCAACAAGCATGCCCATCTCCCAGGTAGTGTGCACAGCATCCGTTAAGTATGGATTTACTCATATAGTCCTCCCCCCTCCCACCTGCCCAACACCTGATGAATGTTACTTCCCATATGTGCACATTAGTGTTGATCAGTTAGATCCAATTTAATGGTGAGTACATATGGCATTTGTTTTCCATTCTTATGATACTTCTCTTAGAAGAAAGGGCTCCAGCTCCACCCAGGATAATACAATAGGTAGTTCATCATATTTTTATGGCTGAGTAGTACTCTATGATCTACATACACCACATTTTGTTAAGCCACTCATGTATTGATGGGCACTTGGGTTGTTTCCACATCTTTGCAATTGTGAATTACGCTGCTATAAACTTTTGAGTTCAGATGTCTTTTTTACAGAATGTCTATTTTTTCCTTTGGGTGGATAAGCAGTAATGAGATTGCTAGATCAAATGGTAGTTCTACTTTTAGTTCTTTGAGGTATCTTCTTACTACTTTCCATACAGGTTGTACTAGTTTGCAGTCCCCCCAGCAGTGTATAAGTGTTGCTATCTCTCTGCATCCATGCCACATTTATTGTTTTGGGAATTTTTGACAAAAGCCATTCTTACTGGAGTTAAGTGATATCCCAATATGGTTTTGATTTGCACTTCCCTGATGATTAGAGATGTCTAGCATTTTTTCATATGTTTTATTTCCATTAGTCTATCTTCTTTTGAAAATTTTCTGTTCATGTGCTTTCCCCACTTTGTAATGGGGTTATTTGAATTTTTCTTGTTTATTTTCCTGAGTTCTATACAGATTCTAGTTATCAGTCCTTTAACAGATGTGTAGTGTGTGAATATTTTCTCCTATTCTGTGGGTTGTCTATTTGCTCTGATGATACATTCCTTGGGTGTGCAGAACCATTTAAATTTGATCAGGTCCCAGTTGTTCATTTCTGTTGATGATGTGATTCCTTTGGGGGTCTTCTTTATAAATTCTTTGCCTAGGCTGATGTCTATAAGAGTTTTTCCAACATTTTCTTCTTTTAGAATTCTTGTGGGTTCCTGACTTAGGTTAAAGTCTGTTACCCATCATGAGTTGATTCTTGTGAAAGGTGCAGATCCTGTTTCAGTATTCTACAAATGGCTATCTGATTTTCACAGCACTATTTATTGAATAGGGATTCTTTTCCCCAGTGTATATTTTTATCTACTTTGTCAAAGATCAGATGTCTATATAAGGATGGTTTTATATCTGTGTTCTAAGTCCTTTTCCATTGGTCTATGTCTCTATTCTTGTGACAGTACCATGATGTTTTGGTGACTATAGCCTTACAGTATAGGTTGAAGTCTGGGAAACTAATGCCTCCTGATTTGTTCTTTTTGCTTAACGTCGCATTTGCTACATGGGGTCTTCTCTGGTTTCATACAAAGCATAGAATTAATTTTTCTAGATCTGTGAGAAATGATGTTGGTATTTTAATAGGGATTGCATTGAATCTGTAGATCAATTTGGGTAGTATAGACATTTTAACAGTGTTGATTCTGCCAATCCATGAACATGGTATGGTTTTTCCATATATTTATGTCTTCTATTTACTTCCTCAGTGTTTTGTAGTTCTCTCTGCAGAGATCTTTCACCTCCTTAGTTAAATATATTCCTAGGTATTTTATTTTCTTTGTTGCTATTGTGAAAGTTATTGAGTCTTTGATTTGCTTCTCAGTTTAACTGTTGTTGGTGTAAATGAATGCTACTGATTTGTGTACATTGATTTTGTAATCAACCTGAAACTTTGCTGAATTTGTTTATCAATTCCAGTAATCTCTTGGCAGAATTTTGGGGGATTTTCTAGATATGAGATCATATCATCAGTAAAAAGGGATAGTTTGACCTCTTCTGCCTCCATTGGGAAGCCCTTGATTTCTTTCTCTGGTCTGACTGCTCTGGCTAGGACTTCCAGCACTATGTTGAATAGAAGTGGTGATAGAGAGCAATCTTGTCTGGTTCCAGTTCTAAGCAGAAATGCTTTCAATGTATTTGTTGTATATGGATTTTATCATTTTCAGGTAAGTCTCATTATGCCTATTTTGTTAAACATTCTTATCATAAACAGGTGCTGAATTTTTTCAAATGCTTTTTCTGTGACCATTGAGAGGATTATATGGTCTTTGTTTTTATTTCTGTTTATGTGGTGATTTACATTTATAGGTTTGTTTGTATGTTGAACCATCCTTTCATCTCTGGAATGAAGTCTACTTGGTCGTGATGGATTATTTTTTTTGATGAACAGCTGAATACAATATGCTAAGATTTTATTGAGAATGTTTGCATCTATATTCATAAAGAATATTGATCTGTGGTTTTTCTTTTTTGTTGCGTCCTTTCCTGCCTTTGGTATCAGGGTGATGTTGGCTTTGCAAAGTGTGTTGGAGAGGATTCCTTCCTTCTCAATGTTGTGGAATAATTTCTGCAGGATAGGAACCAGTTCTTCTTTGTAGGTCTGGCAGAATTCAGGTGTGAAACCAGCTGGTCCAGGACTTCTTTTTTTTAGGAAGGTTTTTATTATTGCTTCAATTTCAGTACTTGAGATTGGTTTGTTCTAGGATTCTATTTCTTTCTGATTGAGCCTAGGAAGGCTATAAGAATTTGTCCATTTGCTCCATGTTTTCAAGTTTATGTGCATAGATATTTTTATATTATTCAGGGATGATATTTTGTATTTTTATGGTCCAGTTGTAATTTCTCGGTTTTCATTCCTGATTGAGCTTATTAGAGTCCTTTCCTTTCTGTTTCTGGTTAATCTAGTGAGAGGTATGTCAATTTTGTTTATCTTTTCAAGGAACCAATTTTTTGTTTCATTAGTCTTCTGTATAGTTATTTTGTTAGCAATTTCATTTAGTTCTGTTCTGATCTTGGTTATTTCTTTAACCTGTTGGGTTGGGGATTAGTTTGCTCATCCTATCCCAATTCTTTGAGATGATTCATTAGATTGTTGATTTGTGACCATTCTGTCTTTTAGATGTAGTCATTTATGGCTATAATTTTCCTCTCAAGACTGCTTTAGCTATATCCCAAATATTTTGATAACTTGTGTTCCCATTATCATTTATTTTAAATAACCTTTTGATTTCCATCTTAACTTCCTCCTTGACGTGTCATTCAGCACTAAGTTGTCTAGTTTCCATGACTTTGTGTACAGATGAGTGTCTCTCTTGGAGTTAATTTCTAATTTTATTCCACTATGGTCTGAGAAGATGCATGATATAACTTCTAATTTTTAAAATTTTCTGAGACATGTTTTGTGGCCTAGGATGTGATTAATCTTAGAGAATGTCCTGTGACCTGATGAAGAGAATGTATATTCAGTGGTTTTGGGGTAGAATGTTCTGTGAAATCTGTTAGGCCTATTTGTTCTACAGTTCTATTTAAGTCCAGTATTTCTTTGTTTATTTTCTGTTTGGAGGAGCTCTCCAGTTCTGTCAGTGGGTTGTTGAAGTCCCCAGCTATTACAGTGCTGCTGTATATCATTTTGTTTAGATCAAGTAGGATTTTCTTTATGAATCTGGGCACACCTGTGTTAGGTGCATAAATATTTAGGATTGTTATGTCTTCTTGTTAAATTGTTCCCTTTACTATTATATAATTACTATATTTGCCTTTCCTCACTTTTGTTGATTTGAAGACTAAATTATCTGTTATGAGTACTGCTATGCCAGCTTTCTTTTGGTTTCCATTTGCAAGGAATATTGTTTTCCATCCCTTCACCTGGAGTCTGAAAGAGTCCTTGTGGGTTAGATGTTTTATATGAAGACCAAAGATACTTGGTTTTATATATTTATCCATTCAACCAGCCTATGTCTCTTCAGGTAGCAGTTCAAGCCATTCACATTTATTGAAAGAATTGATAAGTTGACTGAATTTCTGTTAACCCTGTTGAGTAGAATTTTGTTGCTCTGTTTTATCTCTTGAGCCATTGTGGTATCTGGCCTTTGATCTTTAGCTTTTGGGTATTTTAGACTGGTGTTTATTGCGCTGATCCATGAATAATGCAGTTCTGAGTATTTCCTGTAGGGTAGGTCTTACCTTGACAAATTCCCTCAGTGTTTGCTTGTCTGACAAAGACTTCATTTCCCCCTCATGTATGAAACTTAGTTTTACAGAATACAGAATTCTGGGTTTGGCATTATTATGTTGGAGAAGACTGAGAATGGGTCCCAGTCCCTTCTGGTTTAAGGTCTCAGTTGAGAAGTCAGCAGTTAGTCTGATAGGTTTTACTTTGTAAGGTACCTGCTGCTTTCACCTTATGGTTTGTAGGAGTGCCTCTTTCATGTTTATTTTGGCTAGTCTGATGACTATGTGTCATAGTGTTTGCCTCTTTGTGATAAATATCCCAGGAGTCCATTGAGCTTCTTGTACCTGGATATCTATATTTCTAGAAAGGCAAAGGAAATTTTCAATTATTCCCTCAAATAAATTATCCAACCCTTGTGTATTTTCTTCTTCACCCTCAGGGATGTCTGTGATTCTTATGTTATGCTTCTTTACATATCTGATATTTCTTGTAGGCTTTGCTTGTTCGTCTTATTTCTCTGCTCTATCTCTGTGACTAACTTCTTTAATTGAAAGATTTTTTTCAAGCTCTAAGATTCTTTCTTCCACCTGATCTAACCTGTAAGGCTTTCCACTGTGTTTTGTAATTCAGTGAATGAATTTTTTATTTTCAGAAGTTCTGTTTGATTTTTATTTAGTAATTCAATTTCTTTAGTGAATTTTTCAATGATTTCCTGCATTGCTTTTTATTTCTTTGTGTTGTGTTTCTATTTTATCTTGTACTTCATCAAGCTTCCTTACAATCCATATTCAAAATTCTTCATCTGCCATTTCAAAATTCTGCTTTTGGTTGGTATCCATTGCTAGGGAGCTGGTATTTCCTTTGTGGGGGGACCTTTCACTCTCATTCTTCATACTTCCAGAGTTCTTTTGCTGATTCCTTCTAATTTGGAGCAGCTGTTGCTTCTTACTTTTGTATTTTCCTTTGTTTAGATAATGGCATGCCCAATTTAATCTCTGAGTAAATAGGTGGTGCTTGCATGTGAGAATCAACCACACTCTCTATGATTGAATCAGTAAATACTGTAATGGGTATGCAAATTGACCTCTCTGTCAGTAGGTGGTGTATGCTGGAGGGAACAAGCTGCACTGTTGTTTTTGGATCCTCTTACCAGCTCTCTTTCCTCAGAGGAAGCCCTCTAATTCCCCCAGTAGTGGGTGGGACCCTGGAATTTCCAGGTGAGTCTTTTATTCTTCACCGCAGCAGAGGCAAGTGGGGGAATGAGGTTGGGCAGGGTTAGGTTGGGTGAGCCTGCCCTCAAGCTCAAAAGATGCTTTTAGCAGAGGTCAAAGGTCTGTTCACCACCTCTGGGCAAAGCTGCCCAGGAGGAGCTGAAGTGGTCCTACTCAACCAGAAAATCTGCATGTGGAGGCAGGGCTGTCTAAGACCCATAATCCAGAAGTCTGGAGCAGGCCTCACTCCTTTCAACCCTACCCTATTTCTCAGTTTCTCCTGTGCCTCTGCCAGCAGGCAGAACCTCATGCCAGCCAAGCTCCCCCACAACTGTGATGCAGGCAGGAATGTTCCCTGCTCAGGATCCAAGCCTGAGCTGGGAACACCACCCTCCTGTGGTAGGAGGGGTGCCCCACAACCATGACACAATTAAGACCTACACACACTGCATTCTCCTCCCTGATCTGCCTCTGCAGGCATCCATACTTCCTGAGACTAGTTCACAAATATCCCCTCTGTGCCTCCAAGCACTACAATCAAGACCTGGGTGTATGGCAACTGGCCTGTGGGCCCACCCTCAAGGCCCCAGAGATCAATTCCTGACCATGCCAGGGAGAGGGATGCTGGTCCCCTGTCACCCATGGAGTGCCCAAGGTGGTTTGATGTCCCTCTGCCTCAGGGCTTGTCTTAGTGTAATGGAGCTGCCAGGCAGAGAGGGCTGGCAGACAGGGAGCTCACAGTCCAAACTCCCCTCAGTCTGCTATAGGACCCCAAAAGTAACAGTCTGAGCCCCACTCTCTGGGGGAGACAGTCCATCCAGATTGACCAGGTTTTAGTCATGCAGAACACCATGGGACCCACTGGACCCCTGTGTCTCCTGCAGTATGGGTCAGAGTTGAGAAATGTCTGTGTCGGAATGAGTCAGACAGAACCTGAGGAGTTGAAGTCCCCTGGTGAGAACAAAGATGTCCAGTAGGTAGAGAATCAATATGGTGCCTGCTGTCTGGCTCTGGTCTGTGGGGCGGGAGACGTCCTGAGGTGGGGGTGAGAGCCTGATGTGCTATCCACAAGAAGTTCCCTGCTCACTGGCAACAGCAGTCTCTGAGCTCATGTGGACAGAAGGACTCTCCAGCTGCTTGAGAGTGTACAGATGGCGGGCAACCCCATCTGGAGGGCAAGTTCAGGGCTGGGGAGGCAGGAGGCGGCTGGGGCCTACGGGGCAGCCTTGGGGTGAACAGGCTGCAGTCTGCTTCTTAGGCACAAGGGTCCTACAGTTGCAGTCAGGCATGTAGAGGACCCAGCTCTCCTCACCCCGCCTAGAGGCCCCAGAAGCAGCTGCCCAAGGCCTCTCAGCGGGGAGCCTACTGCAAGCCCAGCATGAGAGACCCTGATCTGGGACTGGGATGGAGCCAGAAACTGAGCTTCCAATCAGGTCCTCCAAGCATAGGGCCCTGCAAATGGCGGCTGACCAGACCTGGAGAGCAAGGCCAGGGCCAGGCAGACAGGAAGAAGCTGAAACCCAGAGGGGAGGCTTAAAACCAAGCATGCTGCAGGCTGCCACCCAGGTATAAAGGTCCCGCAGATGCAAGGTCAGATGCAGAGGTCACACCCCTCCACACCCAACATACTGAGTGTCTTATGTTGCTTCTCTGCAAATTCATAGTGCTGCTTCTGGAGCAAGCGATCCATGCATAGGCAACTACCTGCTCTCTTCAGCTCCTACCCTGGGATCGGTGAGCTGGAAGGCCACCTCTATTCTACCATTTTTTCCCTCTCCCAATCTATACTTTGAATTTTGATTAGTGGAAAAAATTACGAAGTCTTGCTCTAGCCTTGTCTTCATCAAATTTTCCCTAAGTACAAGAGCGCTTCCTATATCATTCTCTCCTGGCTTACTGCATGAAACCTGCAAGGCTTCCGGAGAGGGAAGGGTCTGTCTCCAACGTCCTCTGTATCTTTACACAAAGTCAAAGACAAACACATTTGTTGGTTCTGTTTTACCTTTGAATCCCCTGAGTGATTTTGAGGCAGGTGTTGGAGGTCTGCACTTCAGCAATACAATGGTGTTGCAGAGACTATGACTCCAGAAAGGCTTGTTCTGGACCCAGAAGCACCCACGTGGCACCTCAGGATGTTCTCCCTGATGGCTGAGGGCAGCAAGCGGTCAGCTTCTGGAGCTGTCCTTCTCATCCTTTCTGCTGAAAGAATTAGAAATATTTTACTCAAAATACCTATTTTTGGCATACTTTAAGATGGCTTCCATGAGCCTCACAAACAGAAGTAACACAGCAAAGTCTTGGGGGAGGAATTTACGTCGGTAAAGAAAGCGTCAGGTCTATCCTTTCCTGATCTGGACAAGAGTAACTGAGAGTCGGACACATTTAAGGGCTGACAAGAAGCATTTACCTTCTCTTCTCTCTGAGGGTGCTGCCTGTAAGGCTTCACATACACAACAAGGCCCCCTTTTGCGAACTAGGAAAGCCTCTCCTTCTCTCCCTCCCAAGACATATTTTTCTGATTTCAAGCCTCATTATTTAAAAACTTCTGTACCTCACTGAAAAGTTGAAATTTCATTTTCTGAGGGTCCCCAGTGTATATGCATTAAAATGAATCGGATAGCTTTTCTCATTAATATGCTTCACTGGGAGCTAATTTTTCAGCGAATCTTCCTCCTCCCAACATCGTCTAAGACAAACTTGGGGAATGGGCTCGCCAATGCAAGCCCTGGTGGCAGACAGGCACCCTGGCCGCTCCCCTGCCATCCGGTCTCCTCCTCTCTGTGGGGCTGGATAAGCCCCAGCATTCTCTCCTTCCTCCCTCTCCCCAGAGTCGGCAGTTTCTGGAAGTCAGTGTGGGCTGTGTCCAGAGGGAGGCACACAACTCTGGCCTCCTCAGAGGAAATTCACTCTCTGATTCTGTTTCTGGAATGGTTGTCACCCAGCCAGGCTCATTGTCCACTGCCCAAGAGGAACTCAATGCACTGAGACAGCAGGTGTGACAGTAGAGGAAGGTTTAATTCCACGGAGGGCTAAGCAGGAGACAGGAGGAATTTTTCAAATCCACCTCCCCAAGAATTTGGGAGACAGCATTTTTAAGAATAGTTTGGAGGGGAAAGGGTTAAGCAGTTGGGTTGCTAATTGGTGAGGTTCCAGGCAAAATTATAGGGGTGTTGAAATCATCTTCTTGTGTTGTTTCAGATTCTGGGGTCACAACCAGTTGAGTCAGTTGCTGGGTATGGGCTGCTGGCCTGGGTGGGTCAGCTGATCTGCTGGAATGCAGGACGTGGAAGGTACCTCGAAATTACCTTTAGGTTTTGCAAAGATGATGTTATCTACAGATAGAGTTAAGAATCTTTATGACCACCAGCTAGGTGACTCCAGCATAGCAATTATAGAGAAGCAAACAAGGGGACAATGACTAATTATTATCATTATTTTTAGCTAAATCTGTGCCTTCATGGAGGTTTTAGACCCTTACTCCCATTCTCACCTTGCACTCCTTCATTGAAAAGGGTGGTTTCAGAATTTTGCTGGGTCAATATATCAGGGAGCCTTTGCTCTCCAGATACTGGAATTGATGTGCCTCACTGCCGTGTGTGTCCAGATATGTTAATAAATAGCAGATCGACTCAGAGTGCAAACCTGGATGACTAAATTAAATGGATATTTGGATCCAAACCTGGAGAGACACAAACAGCACTTTTGTGCTAAACTTATAAAACTCAGCCTCAGGTGTGTAACTTTTAAGTTTTTTTATTAACAGTTTCTCATTTGAAAACCAGACATACAGTCCCTAAGTGAGTGCTGCTTCTGACATCTAATCCTGAAGGTGAGAAAATCACGTTGATCTGGATTGAGATGTTGTGGGTATTTGCCATCCTTAAAAGACCTTTGCTTTCTTCCCTTAATCCAGCAGCAAGTACCCTGGCACAGTTTTGCTTGGGCACTTGCTTCAGTAAGACAGAGGAGACCCATTAGAGCAAGCATCTCCTGCCTGCCCTGGGAGCCAGTGACACTGAGAGGAGAGCACTGATGAGTCCTTGATGGAGTTCACTCAAGGCCACACCTTGCCCCGCTCCAGAGGCACCAGGATGGCAGGGGAGGGATTGCCATTGCCAGTCCAGTAACACCAGCCAGTCCAATAACACCACTGTAAAGTCCCAGGCAGCAGAGTAACCAATATGTTGACAATCAAAAATGCAAATGAGCTTCTGACCTGGGATCCTGCCCATCCTATGAGTGGGCAGCTACAAAAAGCACTAATCCAAAAGCCGCAATATTAATTAGGGAATCTGCTAAATGCTGCCAAGAACACTCATCACATGTCCAGAAGACCCAGCCTCAAATCCTATTTCTCCCACTACAAGCTCTCATCCTGGGCAAGTCTGGTATTTTGTTCTCACCCTGTACCTTTATCATCCTATGAGCATAATCCCCATCTGGTTGCTTGTATGTCCTGTTTAAATGGCACACACACAGGCTCACCCTCTTCCAAGCACAGTTCTGAGAACTGTAAACTTTGTATCAGCCTTGTACGGTGGATCCTATTATCCCCAAAGTGCAGATGAGGAAATGGAGGTATGGAGAGGCTAAGTAACTTACCTGAGGTTGTGTCTGAGGCTATTACAAGGGTGAAAACATAATAATGACCACAAGAATATTTGGCAAACTTCGAATAATTTTAAGGTAATAACAGTGATAGCTAACATGCATTGAACACTTGAGTACTTATGTTAGGCTAAACCAGTAGTTTTCAAACTTTTGTTTAAGTGCAAGGCACACAGTAAAGCACACTTTTAATTGGTAGCACAGTATGCATATAGAAAAAGAAATTTCACAGATGATACTGGCTTAGTTGTTGTTATAAAACAAGTTACCCCAAAATGTAAACTTAAAATAGCTATCATTGTATTACACTGATGGATTTTGAGGGTGAGGATTCAGGCAGACTTTAGCTGAGCAATTATTTTGGTCCTTGTGGAATCAACTGAGGCCACTCATTGGCAATCAGGTGGTAGATAGGTTAATCTGGAGAGTTTCAAGATGGTTTCACTCACATGTTTGGTGCTTGGGCTGGGACCAACTGGAGCATCAACATGTAGCCTCTTTATGTCACTTGGGCTTCCTCACAGCATGGCTGCCTTAGGATAGTCTTACTTGTAACATGGCAGCTCAGGAATTCAAGCTTTAGGGCTCTAGTTGACCAGGCAGACACTGAATTGTCTTCACAACCCAGCCTCAGAGATCATAGCATCATTTCCAGCATATTCTATGGCTCAAAGTAATCACAGTTCTCCTCAGGTTCAAAGGGAGGGGAGCTAGACTTTATATCTTGATGGCATAGCAGGAAAGGCCCATTCTAAAAGAGCACATGGGATAGGAGAGATTGTTGTGGCTATTTTTGAAAATATAGAGCATGCTACAAATACTTAGCCTCATTATATTTGACAACTGAAAATAAATGACTAAGGCAAAGGTCGCAGTCAATGAATAGGTTTATTAGGCCAAAGTTTGAGGACATGCACAGGAAAAACACAGACCAAAGACAAATCTGTGACTGTTTCTGAAGGAGAATTTGGTAACCTCAGTATTTAAAGGAGGGTTTACAGGAAAAGGGGGGGGGGTGTTTTGAAGTAAACGGTTATATTCTTGTGAGGCCTAGGAAATCTACATTTTACATAAGATATGTGTATGTTAAAAGAGAAATGGGGAGGGAAGGAAATATCAATTATGTAGATGTCCCTGGGTAGATGGAAGAATGATTGATCTTGTCTCTGTTCTTCCCCTGGTAAGAAGAACTTGTAGTCAACATTACCAGCGTGGAATCAAACAGACTTTAGTTAGGAGCTAGACTTAGCCACCAGACCCAAAGTTACAATTTGCATGTCCTTGTATATGGGAGGCCAGCAAATAATTTCCTTATGGATGAATGCTCTGTGGGGGCAGTCCTTGTAAAGGCCTGAGGCCTTTTACCTCTCCGTGGGGAGCTGGCTGATGCATAATGTTAGTATTAATAACAGCTATTCATTTGGAAGGGACATTGCATGAGTCAGCCTCCAGGCTTGGCCTTCGCTTTTACATAAGGAGTTGAGGGTGGGAGGGTGTCCTCAGATTTTTTTCCTTTACATATTCAATATACAGATGCTTCTCAACTTAGGATGGGGTTACATTTCAATAAATTCATCATAAATTGAAAATATAATATGCCAAAAATGCATTTAAGATGCCTAACCATCATAGCTTAGCCTAGCCTACTTTAAATGCACTCAGAACACTTACATGAGCCTATATTTGAGCAAAATCTTCCAACACAAAGCCTATTTTACAATATAGTACTGAATACCTCATGTAGTTTATTGAATAGTGTACATTATGTCAAAATTGCTGATCAGGTGCAGTGGCTTATGTCTGTAATCCCAGCACTTTGGGAGGCCGACGCTGGCGGATCCCTTGAGGCCAGGAGTTTGAAACCAGCCTGTACAACATAGCAAGACCCTATCTTCATAAAACTACAAAAATTAGCTGGGCATGATGGTGTGCACCTGTATTTCCACCTACTCAGGAGGCTGAGGTGGGAGGATTGCTGGAGCCCAGGAGTTTGAGGCTACAGTGAGATATGGCTGTGCCACTGCAATCTAGCCAGAGTGACAGAGCAAGACTCTGTCTCTAAAAAAAATTGCAATGATTTTTGCACCATCATAAAGTCAAAAATCATAAACCAAACGATTGTAAGTCGAGGACCATTTGTACTCTGATATTTTCTATTTTATTCTGTCACTTGTTAAAAATGTAGATCATATAAATTAACTTCATGGACCACTCATGCGTTGTACACAGCATTTAAAAAATGAACAAGGCAATGTTCTGAGCTCTTTTTTAAATATTTTTATTTTAAAATATTTAATTGACAGATAAACATCGTGTATATTCGTGCAATGTGGTTTGATATGCATACATATTGTGTAATGATTATCCCAATCAAATTAACATGCCCATCACCACTCATGTTGTACATTAGATCCCCAAAACTCATTCATCTTACAGCTCAAAGTTTGTAACCTTTGATGAACGTCTCCCTATTTCCTCCACCCCCATCTCCTAACAAGGTTAGGAATCAAGTGCTTAGTCGACATTCCCAATTATACAGCAAATCCGGCGTGACTGAAGGAGGACACATAATGTGACAGATCCAGTATGACCTGAGCTCAGGCCAATTCCAAGGCAGATGTTCTCACAACCACTCATCCGTGTCCCCCGTGCCATGTGCGATGGCTGCTAACTTTGACCCTCCACCAGGGCTGGCACCATGTGGCACCCACAGCGGATTGCAGGGGGGGCATGATAAAATTGCTTATGAGTTCATGCATGCTGTGTGAGTGCCTCTGTGTGTGTGTGTGTGTGTGTGTGTGTGTGTGTCTGTGTGTGTGTGTGTGTGTCTCAGCTCCAGGCCCTATAGATGTCTCCTCTGAATGTGGGCCTTGAGCTCTGACCGCCAGCCCGAGGCAGACGTGCACATGGGGCTGATCTGGTGTCAGGGCTTCTCGGCCACTGGAGGGGTGTGGGCGTCCTGCTCCCCACTAGAGTTCACCAAAACCCCACAGGCCAGCAGAGAGGACATCACAACGCCCTCTGCCGACCCCTGGAAGAAGACCAGGGTGACCATCACGCACAGGGCTGTGAGCGGAAAATGCCATGCCTGGTTTATGCACCTGCGCTTTTCATGAGCATTTTAAATAAAGGCAGAAGGAAACCGCCACCCACATAAATCATACCAGATGCAAACTGACATTTCCTAAGTGCTGGATTTGGGCAAATGTCGGCTCTTAGGACACAGACACATTATCAGATTGGAAACACACGGGTGAGGACAGCAGCTGCTCCAGGACACGTGTCCACTGTTCCATAGGTGTTGGAGGCCCAGCTGACCATCCGTGCTGGGTCCTGCCCTCGTGAGTGTCCACTCTCCTTAGGAAGGTCGCTGTGTATCCCCTAGGAAGACGTGAAACCCACACTATTACAGAGAAGAAACATTACTGTCAGCCTGTGAGGTTTTCTTCTTTTTTGTAGCATAAAGGCTTACACATCCCTAGGTCCCTGAATAGTTTTCCATCATGCGTGCAGTGGGGCGGCCTGAGGGCCGAGTGGGCCGGATTGCGCCAGCTGGTCCCCATCCACCACCCAGCCTGGAGACAGGGCGAGAGTGGTGACGCCTGCGCCACCTCCACTGTGTGCGGGCAACGGCGCCTCGATCATCTCCTTCTTCCTCCTCTGCCTGGTCCCTTCCTTCCCTTCTCCCTCACGGGGCCATGTTAATGTGAGAAAGGGCACTGCTTCTCTTGGCAAGGGATCCTTCCTCTGGAGGTCGCGTGTTGCTGCAGGGATATCACCTCCCCAGATCCTATCTGAACTCGCCCTCCTTCTCTGACACAGGCAGGCTGCCCCTCCGTGGCCACCCTCTGACCCCCCCCCCCACCCCTCTGCTCCCATGGTGCCAGGAAAACAAACCTTCAGCTTGTCATTGTCAAGATGCTGTCCTCCCTGGCCACCAGCAGTTATGCCTTCACTTAAAACCTCTGCCCCATCCACCCCCCATGCACCAGAAAGAGAAAAGCCCACTCCCAGCCCCCTGCTGGTGGCCATCCCACTGCCCAGCTCCTGGCTCTTTGTGTCACTGGACACTCCATTGCTTCCCAAGTTGCCTTCATCCTGAAGACCCCCTTTTGTGGTCCTGGCTCTGGGTGAATTTGTAGCCTAGTTGCTGGTCCCAAAACCAAGGCTGAACTCAGCCCATTGGTCAAGGTTAAAGCCAGCCTGCCCCTGCCAAGAGCTCGGCACTGCTCCCCAGCCCTGGCACTGCCTGGAGAACCACTCCAACAAGACAACCCCCCTGGAAATCTGGCGTCACTGCCGCAGCCTGCCCATGCCAGACACGAGAGAAATGCTGCCTTCATTTGCATTTTCCAGAAACCGACCCTGAGACAAGGACTGGAAGACATAAGGGTCATCCCAGAGGTGCTCCCGGACATCATGGCAGCGGAGCGGGGAAGCGAGACAGGGCTGACGGTCATCGCAGGCTGTGTTATCAAGCAGATCCCCTCTGCCACAGCTGCAACAGGACGGGAATCCTTCAGGAGACCCCGTGCCCGTGGCTTTCCCTCCTGAGGGGTGGAGTCTGGATGTGGGCTCACTGATTCCCACCAGTCACTGGTCGAGGGGTGCCCCTGGGGGAGTGTTGGCTCTGTGGCACGTCCAGTGCCATCCCGAGGGACCCCCCCCCCAGGCACAGAGAAGCAGGTGCAGGTGGCTGCCAGCCAGACTCCAGGGTAGGGGTGCAGGTGGGCACTGCCCAGGCTGCTGGAGCAGCCCAGCACCCCCAGGGGCACTCTGACTTGGGCAACACCCCCTTTTTATGGGCTTATTCAACCCAGGGCACCCCTGTAGCTCCATCTCTC